>BRDA01090882.1:52212-72959 GCA_036984385.1 Crenuchus spilurus
GTGTAGACATTAATAAATCATTTGTTTGGTCTTACAAATATAAACTGTAATTCTGGTTTGTTTACTAAATAATTACAGATGTGTTTAATTCATAGTTTGATGACTTTAGTATTAATCTACAATGCAGAACATTTTTAAATCTAGAAAAACCTCTGAATGTCCAGAAGGTGTGTCCAAACTTTTGACTGGTACTGTATGAACTGATTCTAGACCAGGGCAGTCTTACTTAGCTATCTTAGCCATCATTCCCACAGAAGCACTAATTTTAGAGACTGTGTTTCATGTTTTATGAAAAAGAAAACCTAAGATTAATCTTTGATATTATAATTAGTGTACATCACCTCTCAGATGGTGGTAGGAAAGGTCAAAATAAAGCATGAAACCAAGCATAAAGACATGGAAAACTACCCAAGTACTGTTATCAGTAACAAACTCATCACACAATTCACCCCAAGATACTAAGAGGTAGAGTTGCATAAGCAAGGTACATGATCCTCTAACCTCTGAGCTACTTGGCACATCCACATGGAGCATTGGAGTGGAAAAAGAGGAATCTAATAGCAGTGACAGGTTGATAATGCATTAAATGCCATTGCAGTAGACAGAAGCACATTGTTATTTAGGTCCTGTTGTTATTAAAGTCCCTTTATTTAATTTAAATCTCTAAAAACAAAATATACGACAAGACTTATTGTCATTTAGTGGTGTGCAGATGTATGAAATGATATAAGGTAGACTAAATATATAGCTAAATAGTATTGCAACAGTATTCTCAAAAGGTTTTAGGAAGCATACATATACAGTGGTAACCCTACTTACGAGCATCCCTACTAACGAGTATTCCAGGAAACGAGTCGAGATCTCTGAATATTTTTGTTCCAGGTAACGAGTAAAATTCCAAGTAACAAGTAGCCTAAATTTCTTCAATTATGCCAAACCGCTAGGGGCGCTGCAGTCGTAACATCCCCTAGATGCTACCGTAGAAGAAGAGGTCAGTCATTACCTTTGACCGCTGTCCAGTGAAAGTGAAAGTGCTAGTGAAAGCGACGCTAAGAAAGCAAAAGGTAGTGAACAAGAAAGTTAGATACATTTTACTTTTACTTTTCATATGATAAGTGTAACCATGCCATACATGTACGTCCGTCCTCCTGTCCTCCTTAGCCACCAGCCTACACGAGCACCGTCGTCGTCTCGTTTATGTTTTAAAAACCCATATAAACACATTATTTAGCATATTAAAGTATACTGTATATTGGCCGGCTGACATGGATTAATCAGTTTTACATGTATTCTTTATGGGGAAAATGCATCCAGCTAACGAGCAAACCAGCTAACAAGCTCGGCTCCTGCACGGATTAAACTCGTAAGTAGGGTTACCACTGTACTAACAAAACTTTTAAAGTGAATTCAATGTCAAGATTTTAGAGCTTAGCAAAAAATAAAAAATAAATAGGCTCGACATCACTGGTATCGAAGGAGGCGTGTGCTCATCTCCCCTCTCCCAAGAGAGTCAATGACATTGTAAGTAATAGTGATAGGGAGAGTTGATAAAAGGAGTAGGTTAATTGGCCACTAAAATATATTGGCTGAAAATCAGGGGTAAAATAAAAAAAAAAGTGCTGAAATTGGTTATTTGACGAATATCTCCTATGTACTGACACAATCTTACCTCACCATTCAACCATAGAAGATTGAGTTTCTGCAGCAGCAAAATGTATGAATTTTATCGGTCTCCAAATGACTGGAAAAAGAAATAAATAAATCCTTGCTCTATCTACCAGTCTACGTCATATTTCCTGACTGCTGGATCCATTCTTGTGCATAACTGAGATAATATTTAAGCAAAACGAGGCCTGTCCATAACCTGCCATATCCAGTGGTAGATGAAACTGACACATATTATAAAGATTTTCTCCTTTATTTTTTTTCTTTATAAAACAGTTTCACCAGCACAGTCCCTTACTGACAGGGAATACCAACATCATTATCTGTCCAAGCCAAAATAGAACCGATTTTCCATTCTCTTGCACCACTGTGCTTCGATTGCACTCAGGGGAACAGTGGGGCGAGAGGGGTAATATAAAAATACTATACAGAGAATAGACCTTTAATATTACACACTTGAAAAATACACAATATCAATGCATACATTAATTCAGAATCAAAAATGCATAGGGATGAACACAATTAAAGCTTTATAAAGCTTCTGTAAAATCTTCAAGGCCCACCATGGGCTTGAATTTTGTGTGTATAAAAAGTGTATCTTTTTTCTGGTGTTCTGGATGGCACACTGATTACTTACATGGCACACTGTCATGGCTATGAAAAGAGAAAAAGGGTAAAAACATTTTCCATCTTAAAGAGTCTCAGTCTTAGCAACACTCCTAGTAACCAGTGTGTGAAGGAAACGTCATCCTCAGAAGCTATGAACTAAAGGAATGAATGAAAAACAAAAATTTAGAAAATGACAAACAAGAAAAAAGTCTTTGGGATGACTCCCAGTGTGACAGTTCCAAACAGAGCTGACTATTGTTGGGGTGTGAATTTGCTGAAGTCTCTGAGAACAATAAGTACTTTCTCCTTTATTACAAATAGACCTCGGCTGAGCTTTCCAACATGGGGGTTAAGACCGCAGGGTGAGGAAATAATTCCACCTAATCCACAATAATTATGGAAGAAAAGTGCTCTGGCAGGGATGCGACCAGATTCAAGACCCCAAAAGCAAGATTTTTAAGTGTGGTCAGAAATGGTCCGAGGATGTAAGGAGCCAGGCCTGAGAGCATAAGCGAATGAATGGCAACTTTCTTTCTGAAAACAATGACAGAGCTGTGTTTTTCTCCAAATCTTTTTGCCAGTGGTGAGACACAGGCCTGGCATCCAGCTGGCCTCTCCATTTCTGTTAAATGGCTTTTAAGCTTCAAGAGCTCGAGCTGGTGCGGGATGATGCAATACACATAGACTCTGAGAGACTGGTGTTTGTTTGGGGAAAATGTCGCAGTATTTACTAAATCAGATGCTAATCAAGAAGTGTCTTATGTACACCAATCACCCATAACCTTAAAACTACTTTCTTAACTCACTGTCCATTTCATCAGCTCCACTGAGCATATAGATGCAATTTGTAGTTTTACAATTACAGACTGTAGTCCATCTGTTTCTCTGTGTACTTTAACCTGTGTACTTATCCTTTCATCCTGTTCTTCAATAATCAGGACCCTCACTGGCAGGGTGCTCTGCTTTTGTAGATCACACACTGTGCGTAGGGCCCCAAACGTCAATGGGGGCACCACTGAAGTCTCTGCTGTGCATTTGTGCTTAGGGCACCCACATGCCTAGTACTTGGGTGATGGATCTTGTAGTGGTGGTGTATTAGTGTATATTGCACTGGAATGAGCAGATTAAGAGATTAAGATTAAGATCAACCAATTTAGCCAATGTGATTTTTCACACAACGGAATTTGACCTCTGCATTTAACCCATTCGTGCAGTGAAACACACACATACACACTAAGTGAACACACTAGGCTGTGAGAATTTGTGCCCGAAGCGGTGGGCAGCCCTTATCCACCGGCGCCCGGGGAGCAGTTAGGGGGTTAGGTGCCTTGCTTAAGTCATGTCCTGTCTGGGGATCGAACCAGCGACCTTCTGGTCACAAGACCACATCCTTACCACTAGGCCATGGCTGCCCCACAGACACAGGAGAGCTTTGACTACTGATGAAGGACCAGAAGACTAGATGAGCTGCTGTCTCTTCCTTTACATCTACAAGGTGGACAAACAAGGTAGGTGTGTCTAATTGAATGGACAGTGAGCTAACATAGTGTTTAACATCTCCAGAAGCTCTGCTCTGTCTGACCAACTCATACCAGTGTAAGACACATTGACACACCACCACCACATCAGTGTCACTGCAGTATGGAGAATGATCCACCCAAATAATACCTGCTCTGTGGGGGTCCTGTGCAGGTGCTGATCATTGAAGAACAGAGTGAAAAGCAGAAAATAAAGCCTACAGAGGAATAGATGGGCTTCCGTCTGTCTATAAATTCAAAGATAATTTATAATTTGATTATTTATCAAGGTTTTCATGTACTCAATCAAACTGGGTCGTATCATCCAATCTAGGTCTTCCTCTGAGATACAACTGCCCATAATCACCTGGAAGCTGTGGTCTAGTCCATTCAGAGAAAGAGAACTGCTAGTGCTACATTAGCTATAGAATAAACTACTGAAGGGCTTTGGTTTCACTTTCAGCTCCAACTACATTTTAAGACACAAAACTTTAAATTTACTATTGTCTGGTAAGATAAAGTGCTGATGCTGTGTTGATTTGCCAGACGTAGCTAATAACTTGCATTTGCTGCATGAGAAAATATCCAATGTGCAGCAGTGAAGATTTAGGTGGTGCCCCCATCCACAAATGGGGCCCTACGCACAATGCGCAGAGCTCCGGCCCTGTATGCCATCATATATTAAATATTATGTTGTTCATAATTTAATTCAATAACATAAATTGTCATATATTTTATATTCATTAAACAAAAATAAACATGTCAACCTTTTTTGTATTAAATGTTGATCAGTACAGCTTATAGCTCATAAGTTGGCTGGCACAATTAAGTACAGACTGCAGAAACTTCACACTGGACTTCAAACACCTTAGAATCTGTGTCTCTCCACTTTTCCTGCAGATCTAGAGCCTTTATTTACAAATGAAATACTTTCATCTGACAACAGGAATATGGACCACTGACTAAAGTAAAAACAAATTTCTCCTTAATCAGTGTAAGATGCTTGTGATGTTGTCTGTGGTTCAGGAGTGACTTAGGAATTGCATTGGGAATGCAGCAGCTGTTGCCTGAGAAATATGCATTATTTATACTGTTTGAATAGTAATTTACTAAAACCTGAAATGAAATATTTTGAGATTCTGGATTTCTGATTTTCATGAGCTATAAGTCATACTGACCAACATTATAACAAAAACAAAAGTTTCCATTGGTAAGTTTTTGTATAATGAATATGAATTATACAACAGTTTACCTTTTTGAATTAAGTTCTAAACAAAAACAAACTTTTTCACAATATAATTTGACTGTAATTGCATTTCTTGTAGCATAATTTTGCAGAACTGCACTAAATAGCCAGTTTCTTCTTAATTTTCTTACTTTGGTTTGTCTCATTAATGAGCACATTTTATGATAATTTTATGAAAGTAGCCTGCAATATAAACAGACTAATAAAATGGGCCTCCCCCAGCTTACTTTCATCCCATAGTGCATCCTGGTGACATCTATTCTCCAGGCAAGAGGGGAAAAAGTGAGAAGTTAGGGGGGTAATTGAAACGTGGGATGGTGCCCATTGGTGAACAACAGCCCATCTGGTGGTTGTGATCTGGTGGCAAACATGTGGAGAGCGCGCATACAAACTTTACTTTCACTTTCAAAAACATTCGGGACTCGCATCAAAAGATTTTAATCCTTTCCTCTGACGATGCTCACTTCTGCCTCTACAACATAAACTGAGAAACAGAGAATTTTATTTTATATCGCTATGAAACTGAGAGGTAGAAATGACTAAATGGGAACACAACAGGTGTAAGGCTTAAAATAGATAAGACTCCACTGGTGAACGTATGAAAAAAATTATATAACTGATGCAACACAGTCCAGGAGTACTGCTACACTGGACCGTTTGGAATTCTCTGTTATAATAAACCCGGCTTGGCTCAGAAAAAGCTTGATAATTAGGTAATGAATTGAACCAAGAAGACCTTAAGTCAGAATGTCTTCTAAAGGTTAAGCTCTGAAATTGTTGGGCCTGTGGTAGCACAGTACACATAGTAAATATATCAGGGGTGTCTGGGGGCTTTTCAGGGAGGTGAGACTGTAAATAAACAGAATGGAAACATCTACAGTATCTGGCAACCTTTAGCAGCCAAATGACGGCTTGATCACAAAGCCCATTGTGAAGGGAGGCTTGAGGCATGAATGCACATGGTGAATGATGTAGATGCTACATTGTTGAAGAGGTTCAGTACTGGGGAAATAGACAGAAACTTGGACTGAGGGCAGCTGTGCACTGGCAAACATAAGAAGACATCTATCATACCTAAGAGCAGGGCTTATGTGCATGGTCCAGTGTTCTCTTTTCTCTATAGGGTATGGCTGAGGTTGGAAGAAATGAAAGCAGATAATGGAAACAAAGAAAGTGTATATATATAAAAAAACTTGAACAAAAGAGGAGTGTTTGTTGCTTCTTCTTGTAGCTTGACCTTTCACAGTCACTTGAGGAAGTGTGCAAGGCCAGAAAGAACTGTGAGAAATTAATCTTTTTAAGCAAACAAACAAAAAAGCTTATACCACCTCCATCAAATAAAGGAATAGAAATTCCACTGCCCTACGTCATGTCAACAAGAAAGCGTCTGAAGTCTTTGTTGAGGAATCAAACAGCACCTTTGTTACTTTTAGCTTTAGGCTGATCGCTTGAAAACAGCAGGCAGTCTTCTTGTGCATTGTTTGTGGTCCACCCTTTAGTTCAGAGAGAGAGAGAGAGAGGGAGAGAGAGAGAGAGAGAGAGAGAGAGAGAGAGAGAGAGAGAGAGAGAGAGAGAGAGAGAGAGAGAGAGAGAGAGAGCGCTAAAAGTTAAGGAGATATAGACAGAATGAATAAGACTAAGAGACAGTGAAGTATGAGAGCAGAATAATCACAAGGAATGAAATAGATATTGAGATAGAGATAGATAGATACAGAAATAGAAATAGTTAGAGAGATAGAGATAGATAGAGACAGTGGTGTGAAAAAGTGTTTGCCCCCTTCCTGATTTGCTGGTTTTTTGCATGTATGTCACAGTTAAATGTTTCGGAACATCAAACCAAATTAAATATTAGCCAAAGACAACACAAGTAAACACAAAATGCTCATTTTAAATGAAGGTGTTTATTATTAAGGGAGAAAAAAAATTCAAACCTACATGGCCCTGTGTGAAAAAGTGATTGTGCCCCTTGTTAAAACATAACTGTGGTTTCTCAAACCTAGGTACATTGTCTCTAGCCACACCCAGGCCTGATTACTGCCACACCTGTTCTCAATCAAGACATCACTTAAATAGGACCTGCCTGACAAAGTGAAGTCCACCAAAAGATCCTTAAAAGCTACACATCATGCCGAGATTCAAAGAAATTCAGTAACTGTTGAGAAAGAAGGTAATTGATCTATCAGTCTGGAAAGGGTTATAAAGCCATTTCCAAAGCTTTGGGAATCCAGCAAACCACAGTGAGAGCCATTATCCACAAATGGCGAAGACATGGAACGGTGAACCTTCCCAGGAGTGGCCGGCCGCCCAAAATTACCGCAAGAGCACAGCAACAACTCATCCAAGAAGTCACAAAAGACCCCAAAACAACATCCAAAGAACTGCAGGTTTCAATTGCCTCAGTTAAAGTCAGTGTTCATGCCTCCACCATCAGAAAGAAACTGGGCAAAAATGGCCTGCATGGCAGAGTTCCAAGACAAAAACCACTGCTGAGCAAAAAGAACATTAAAGCTTGTCTCAATTTTTGATCCCCAAGACTTTTGGGAAAATATTCTGTGGACCGATAAGACAAAAGTTGAACACTTTGGAAGGTGTGTGTCCCATTACATCTGGCATAACAGAAACACTGCATTTCAGAAAAAGAACATTATACCAACAGTAAAATATGGTGGTGGTAGTGTGATGGTCTGGGGCTGTTTTGCTGCGTCAGGACCTGGAAAACTTGCTGCGATAAATGGAACTATGAATTTTGCAGTCTACCAAAAGGTCCTAAAGCAGAATGTCCGACCATCTGTTTGTGACCTCAAGCTGAAATGAACTTGGGTTCTGCAGCAGGACAATGATCCTAAACACACCAGCAAGTCCACCTCTGAATGGCTGAAGAAAAACAAAATGAAGACTTTGGAGTGGCCTAGTCAAAGTCCTGACCTGAATCCTATTGAGATGCTGTGGCATGACCTTAAAAAGGCCGTTCATGCTTGAAAACCCTCCAATGTGACTGAATTACAATTCTGCAAAGATGAGTGGGCCAAAATTCCTCCACAACGCTGTAAAAGACTCATTGCAAGTTATTGCAAATGCTTGGTTGCAGTTGTTGCTGCTAAGGGTGGCTCGACCAGCTATTAGGTTTAAGGTGCAATCACTTTTTCACACAGGGCCATGTAGGTTTGGATTTTTTTTCTACCTCAATAATAAACACCTTCATTTAAAAATAGCATTTTTTTTGTTTACTTGTGTTGTCTTCGACTAATATTTAAATTGGTTTGATGTTCCGAAACATTTAAGTGTGATAAACATGCAAAAAAAAAACAGGAAATCAGGAAGCGGGCAAACACTTTTTCACACCACTGTAGATAGATAGATAGATAGATAGATAGATAGATAGATAGATAGAGAGAGAGAGAAAGAGAGAGACAGGCAGAGCGAGAAAGAGAGAGAGACAGAGAGAGACAGAGAGAGAGAGAGTTTGTGACTGAGTGGCCTGGTATTAGGGTTGGGTTAGGCTTGTTGTTGCCAAGCAAATTTGTGTTTTTACCAAACAGTACAAACTGTCCTTCTTCTGGAGACTCAGCCATTAACCAGAGTGTAAAAATACACTGTTTAATGAAAACATTACAGCTATTATCACGTTCTCTTTTTTGAAAGGGGATGGACATCACCAAAAAGGCAAACAAATGTTAACACTATTCACAATGAAGTATAAAAGGGAACTTCGTCCAGGGTCCTGCTATTGGAAAAGAAATGAGTATTTGTTTTCTGTAAAAACCAACAGACTCCACAAGTGCTGGAATGGGTCAAGTTCCTTGTTCGCACTTCTTGTTTGTATTGTTTTCCAGTGATCCCAAGTCTTCAGTTCTCTCAAAATGTTGGCTGAAATCAACGCTTATGCTTTACTGAAAACAGAAGCTCAAACCACTGTTGTATTGATTGAACATACAGTATATGGTCCATGGTCTTAGATATCAAAGTCCACTGATGTTTTTCCATCATGATGAATGGAGTGTTTTTTTTATGTTGAAAATAATTATTGTCCTATCAGGGTCTAAAGTCCCAGGTTGGTGTATTGTCACAGGTCCATGGTGCTGGTCACATGTTCACGGTTATGAACTAGAGGGGTTGAGAGTGGATGGCAGTCAAGTGGCTGACCCATACCTGTCTGACCCGCACTGGGCTGAGTTAAGGGGTTTCTGCTAATAACCAGCTCCAGTTTATCACCAGCTTCTGTGATTAGAGGCACGGCCAAGCAGCAGTCAAAGTCTCGCGTCCGGACATGATTGACCTGGGAAGGGAACAAGGAGACTGATTAATGTTATACTGACTTACAGCTGCACTTCTACAGTGCTCTTTTAGACATGCAAAGCACTTTGACATTTAGGACACAAATGATCAGCATCCACCTGGATGATGTGATGACAGCCAGTCAACATCAGAACCACACATTAACTATTAGAGAAGTGAGGAGAGAGTAAGCTAGTTTATGAAGACTGGGATGATTTAAGATGGGAAATGTAGCCAAGACATCAGGGTATCTCTTTGTTTTCTGACCTTTTCATTTCAGGATGTCATCTCATCTATTTTTTTTACAGTACAGTGTCCTGGGCACTATAGTGGTGTATTGGGATTCACACAGAACACAGGAAGAGTGCCTCCTGTTGTCTCCCTCCATCAACCACACAAGGTTTTCTCTGGAAGGCTCCCATCCAAGTACTAACCAGACCCAGACCTGCTTAGCTTCAGTGGATTTGCATGTTATGATGTGCAGGTCCTATGATTGCTAGGTTCAAGACTTAAATCCTCCAAACTTACTTTCTTTTGCTCAATGTTTACATAGTTTTCTCTATGCCTCAGATATCAAGATGTGTGATGCCCCACGTTTGCTCTTATATAATAGTTTAACATTATATAAATCAAGCCTAAATCATCAAACAGGCACTGTGTTTACATCATACAGACCCTAGTTCAGTTACAGTGTCACAAAAAAATAGAATATGGTTAAGAAGTTCATTGTTCATAATTTAATTTAAAAAGATACACTCTCCTATTTTATGATCACTACATGTGAAGTGACATTTAAAGTTTCTATGTTTTAATGTTGGCTTATATCTCACAAAACAGAACTCCAAAATCTCCAAAACTCCAAAATCTAAATAATTTTTCAGACACTTTAATGTAGTCTGACATGCCTTAACTTTTTATTTTTTATTATTATTATTTTTTTTACAAATTACACACACCTAAAATTATTTAAGTATTACACAGGCTTTTGTTCAACACAAACTCAGCAACAACAGTGTCAAAACAGTAAGTCATAAATCTATATTTTGATTAAATCTGATCTAAACTCCAAAAACCTATTTTCAGATGTGCTGATATATTGTGGAAAAAAAAAAAAAACACTTTACACATATCTAGCCAAGATTTTTGAGCTGTCAACTGATCATAACAGCTTTTAGAAATTGTATGTGGTTTTATTTCTAAAGCTTAACGATTGTGAGCTGACACTGTGTTTTCCTCAGCTTTTAACCCTACATTAAATATTCATGAGATAGGTGTGAACACTCAGGTGAGAGCGCCGTTGTTCAGGTTCACCTCAGGTGAGAGGTGTTTGTACAGTTCACAGTAATCCAACCAATGGTATGTCCGGAATTACCATGTAATTATCATATAAATGACAGATCACAATTTTTAGCGGGAAAAAATGCGCAGCTGTCTGACTCGCTCTCAAAAACGTGTCTCTGCTTATTTAAGCTCCTCTCACAAATATCTAAAAATCTATTTCAATTAAAGCTATATATATTTGAAAATCAAACTCTTTCTGGTTTCCAGTGTATGCTTCATTTTGTTTCTAGGATAAAATCTTATACAAAGTTATACAAGTGTTTTTCCCAAATTTCATTAAAATGCCGCAGGTGGGAGAGCAGACTCGAAAGGGTTAAAACAGAAAAAGACTCGAAATGTGTCACTTCACATGTATTGAATATAAAATATGACAGTTTACCTTTTTGAATTCAATTATGAACACAAATGAACTTTATCACAATATAAATTTTTTTAGCTGCACTGAATATTTTATTGATTGTATTAAGTGATGAAAAAGCCATATTTATTCAGACATGTCCAACCTTTGAACAAGAATGTTCAAGAAAGTGAACAACATACAGACAACATTCAGGCTTCAAGATGGCTGCTTCTATTGTTTACAGTTATGTGATGCAGTAGTGTCTGTTAGATAACAGCATGTCATACTGTACATTGTCAAAAACAGAAATCTGAAATGACTTAATAAGGTTTGAAGCAAGCTGATGAGGATTTAAGTACCGTTTACACAATGCTAATTGCTGGTACTTATAACTTCAGTGGAGAACTAAAACAATCTTTGGATACCAAACACATCTTGGCTGATCAACTATGTACAGAGTAAAGGGAAAACTGTGTAAATTTGTTTTTGGCCAAATGTGACCATTATTTTGAACCTCACCATAGGTAACATTTCACTTAAAACTCTATGAACCTAAAACAGTCAGCATAACAATAAAATAAACAAACAAAGGGATTAATAAAGTAAATAGTCTGTTCAGAGGCTCCTGGAAGTTAAATCAGTCTGGCATTAACTATAAGTTACATTTGCCAATGCTGGCCTGTGGTCTCTTTTGCAAAGACTATGAAACCACAAAGGGGGAAAAAATCAACCACAAATAACAGCTTTGGCTGCATGTCCACTTGTTGGATCTGATTTTACTGTAAGTATTTATAGTTCTTTTGCTAACTTCAATCAAGGGACTTCATTAAATGTCTGAAGCTGGTCTGGGTTGAATTACCTCCTTTACAGCATGTGAGAACAAATGTACTGAAACCAGCTGTTATCAATAAAGCTTATTATCACTGAAAGTGTTATTGCTTTCCAAACCCAAGTAACCAGCACAGACTTTTGCTTGGACTTTCTTTGGTTGTGGTGGATTTGCTAACATACTGAGCACATTTAAGGTTTTTCTAAATAAAGTAAGCCCACATCATATGAAGAGAGCTGATCCTTTATGGTGTATATAGCCACTGTCCACCAAAAAGAGGAACAGGTTAACTTTGACTTGTCTTATCTTTTTCTTTTTTAGCTTTGTGCTAACCTGTGTTTACTAATACCACTCAAAAGTTTGGTATCACACATATTGTTTTTTGTTTATGTTAAATTATATTTATATTGTATTAGTTTATTAATGTTATTAATTTTAATTAATTATATTACATAACATAGGTTTAAGTATTTTTGTGACCGACCCATGTTACTGCTGCATCCCTGGCCCCGCCTCTGTCTGGTCACTTGTTCTGTGTGTATGTCACCATGTGCTGTTTGTTTACCTCATCCAAGTGTCTACGTCCACGTCATGTCTCCACCCCCAGCCATGTCATGTCTCAGTGCTTACACCTGTCTCTGATCACAGCCCTGCTTGTCCATCACATGTCTAATTGCATTGCTATTTAGCTTCCTTGTGTCTCAGAGTCCTTTGTCAGTCATTGTATGTCATTCACAAAAATGTAGCGTCAATCTTGTTTAAACCCCTTTCCATAGTTGCGGAACCAAAATGGCGTCTTCGGACAATATAAAATAATAACAAATAAACAAATACTTTAATCAGCGGGTGGGGGAGGGGCGGATGACCCACCCTGACTCTCTGAGGGCTGAGAGGCGCAACGCACACACTTAGCCAAACTCTATCGACACCGAATCCCTTTTAAAAACTTTCAGAGCTTTAGATGATAATAACAAGTGCCACAACCACACCATAGCCTCTAAACATGATAAACATCATTTTAGAAGAGTTAAACAGCGTGCTAGCCTCACATAAACACAACAGAAGTTGAGTATTTTTGGATAGACCATGAACTTTTCAGTCGAAAATAAACCACAAAGTTTGCAAACACCAACTCTTCACACCATCTAACAGGTTCCAAAAGATGTCCTCTTCAAAGTACAGCAGAGAGTTTTTAAACTGCACACTTAAAAACAATATAATCCCTGAGTCTGTGTGGAGCGTCTGTCCAGCGCGCCTTCACTACTGAATGTGTTCCAGCCCATCTATCTTCTGATGGGCTCATGTTAGTTGACTGACACCTTTACCAGCCAATAGTTGACCCTTTTCCCTTTCAAACGAGCTGTCATGCAAATCGCTCAGCCAACCGGAGCCTTAGATATTAGAAGGCGTAAAGAGCAAAGCATTCTAAATGGCCGGTTTGAATCGGTATGTAAATCCATTTACGCATAAGCTCTTATGCAAATAACGCAGCATACGGTGAATCACAATGCTGAATAATAATGAGCTGACCTCATGTTTAGACATGGAGGTGGCCATTTTGATGAAACATCGAGTCTTCAGGTCTCTCTGTGGACTGAAAGACAAGCAGGCTGAATATGTGTGGGGGAGGGGTTGTGTGAACGTGTGCACTTCTCTCTGGAATGTCACACTCTGGTGAAGTCAAACTAATACGGGTATTTCAGAAAGACTTATTAGAGAAGATTTGACGATTGATTATGATGTTTTTGTAGTTATAACTATAGATTATTATTATATTATTAATAATAAATAAATTAATATTATTATTAATAAAAATGTAAAAATAAATACTTTAAAAAATATTTTTACATTTTGCAACATTTTGATAATTTTAGGTAATCTAGAGTAATTTGGGGCAATTTGGAGTAGTTTTGAACCAAAATACACATATGTGCCATTTTTGGAATTGTGTATACTTGGAGACGCCTGTCCCATTCTTTGATAAATCTTCTATAAAATTCTACAGGTTATAGGTAGCTTTCTAAAATTTTGCTGTGCAATTTTTTTGAGCAGAATCGAATTGATAACATGTATTGTGAAGATATGAAAATGTATGTAAAAAAAAAAAAAAATAGGTGATTTTCATAAAAAAAACCCCCACAATTTTATTGTCTATAAGAGGTTGTTTACCATTACATAAAGTGAAAGCCAATGTTTCCATTTTTGGAACACAAGTATGTACTTTCATATGAGCCATTGAAATCCAGTGTGCACTTTGTTTTTCAAATAATATTCCAAACCGAAGAAAGGTACCGCAAAAATACTTGAAAATTGCTCAACATAGCAACTGCTGAACTGGTAAAAGGGGATTTATGTCACCATGAGAATGTTTTATCACAGTTCAGGGTCTCGTAAAATAAAATCTTGTTTGTGGATCCTGCTGTCTTCCTCTCCTCACCCCAACCATCTGACAATTATAAACTAGGCACATGTTTAGATTTTCTAAAGATAAATAATATGTAATTATCTATTAAGACTTTAAAGTAGTTTACTTTTACTGTAACTCAATGTTCTCTAGCATCGTTTTAGGATGATCTACATGTATGGATATGGCTAGAATGTTTTGATATTTATTTTAACAACCTGCTTGTTAATTACTTGACTAACATGAAATCACACAAGCACAGCATTATTCCTGTTCTACACTTATCTGTAATTAAATTGACTATATATTACAGTGAGACATTGATTCCAAACTTTTGAAAAGCATGTAGGCTGCTGAGGACAATCTAAAGGTGATGTCAGAGAGTGAAGTCTGGTACCTGAAGGATCCTGTCATAAGGTTTGAGTCCTGCACGGTCTGCTGGACCCTCGGGCCGGATCATATTCACATACACACCTTTCTCCAAGAAACCGTCTGATACGCTGAAGCCAAAGTCATCTCTTTCTGGATCCTTAATGACTGTCACCTACAGAAGATGGGTGATACATTTCAGCACATCTATACAGAATAAATCTTAGACCTGAGGCCGAAGTGCTGCTGTTCATCAATTATTCATTTATGGTGCTTACGAAACATGATAGCTATATACACATAATAAAGTCACTAAAGTCAGTTTTTGGAATTTGCATTTACTATACTGACCCAACTTTCTTATTTGGGTTTGTACAGGGTGTCCTGTTTGATCCACGATCATGAATAACTAATACTAATGAAGATATTGTGATGAAATTTGGATTAAATATACCTCAGTCTGTGTGAAAAAGACTGATGTTACAACACTTGAACACTCCATGTTGTGAAGGTCATCCACCAATCAAGGTTATCCGCCAATAACCCTGCTGTCTCCAAACTTACAGAAATTCCCACTGCATCTTCTGAATCGTTTGTTATTCAGTATGTTTACAATATGAACACTCTGCCTGTAGAGAGTACAGATGCATTATGCACAGATCACTGCACAATGTTCAGGGTGAAATAACCAACATTAGCTGAGGGCTTTAATGTCTCAATGCAAAGGCAGGTGCCTATTTATTGCTCTACTGTTCATAGATATATACATACAATTTATTGCTCTATTGTTCAGCCTATTATTATTATTGTTATTTATTTTTTATGCTGCTATTGTCTATTTTTTTTTACTTCAAATGTATTTCTGCTTTCATTGTTTATTTTTTGCTGTTAATGTTTATTTCTTTTGCTGTAACTTGGGTGGGTGAGTAACATAATTTCAATCCTCTGTATGTCCTATACATGTGCAGAATTGACAATAAAGGTACTTACTATCTATCTATCTATCTATCTATCTATCTGAGAAGGCTGGATGGGTGCCAGTCTCAACCACAACAGCTGCGGATATTAGTCATCTGAATTTACCACCCGCGCACCAACACTGTAATTGTGCATGTCAGTATTTTACTTTTCACACTGAGTTATATTTAATACTAATTTCATCAACATAAATTATTCATGGTCATATGGGTAAAGGTGATGATAAAAAAAATTTGAGGGAAGGATTTCATCAATAAAAGGTCAAGACTGGAAGAAGAGGCATGCAGTTTGCACAGTGCCAAGTTGTGTGATATAAACTTCCTGTCATTATACAGAATTGGGGGAAATTGTTCTATTAATTTATTGAAAATTGATTTAAAAACAAAATCTTCACAAGCCAACAGACACAATTGGACCACATTCCAATATCAGTGCTGAGGCACAGTTCCCTCTGAAGATAGAATTACTGTGGAATTGACCTTGTGCAGCTCCAGCGGTGTTGGAGACAGGATCTCCTGCATCTCCTCCTTGATCCGTCGTGATTCCCAGGTCTTTTCAGACATGCGCAGCGTGCTTTTGCCAAGAGCCTCATTGTGCAGGTGTGAGCTCTTCCTGAGAGGGCTGACATTAGGCTGGGAGAGCATCTCGTTGTGGGCCTTAGTGCCCTCCACTCCCAAACTCAGAGCGCTGCCAGTCATTATGGAGGCCTGAGGGAGAGAAGCCAAGCACCACTCTGATTATAAGCACTGATTACAGCTAAATCAGGTCAGCACCTTTCAATAGCGACCTCTGTATGTGCCTCTGACTGTATGCCAACCAGTTATTTAGCAATTATCTAATCTGACCCAATAAAACAGTTAATTGTAGGCTATGAAGACTGTATTCATTATTTTTCAAGAAGCACCATCTCCAGGAACTTTTCCAAAAAGTCTGAAGGAAAGTCTACTATCATATTACATTTTGGTCTTTGTTTGCAGGCGTGACTTTCAGACTCAACACAATGGCTTTTATCAGCTCTACTTTGGTGCAAAACAAGATGGGTGGAGACTTGCTTAGATTTTCCTAATCTTTTCTAGTTCAATGGACTTTAATAAGCGGCACAAAAGAATTTCCCGAATGACGTCTTCCAACCTTGATAACATCACCTGACATGGATGTTGGTTTTTTGGATAATGTAGCAATAAACAAAGAAACTTAGCTATCATCTTACTGATATACTGTCAGGCATATTTATTTCACATATTTGTAAAATGGTGTATGTTCTTACATTCTAAGTCTATTTTATTCATAAGCAAAGCATGTTAAAATGATTAAACTTGTTTGACTAAGAAACCATAACTATCCATCCATTCATCTTCTTAACTGCTTCATCCAGTTTAGGGTTGAGATGATAAACCATAACTAGTGCTGTACAAAGACTGACAAAAAATCTAATACAGTGGAACCTTGATTTTACAAACGCTCCAAGATATGAGCCATCACATGGTAGATTTTTTGCTCTATGATGTGAGCTGAGATCTGAGTTATGAGCAAGAGTGAGTGAGAGCCGAGATCAGTTCTGAGAAGAAGAGGTTATTAATTAGCGCTGTGTAGCAACACTTGCCTCACTTATTTTCAAAACATTTTGAAAGGGATAAAGTGTAAGTTAAATTTAGCAATAAATTGTAGCATTAAGTGTGTAGCGAGTAGTAGAGCATGAAATGAAAAACTCCCCCAACATCCTCCACTAATGTCCTCCACCTCCACCAGCATCTTTGTCTGATCTTCAATGTAAATACACTTAATAAAACCAGTTTATTTCTTTATATTACCATTCTTTCTTTTATTATGTATTATTATTTATACATTTTTGGTTATTTATAAAGTACTTAAAAAAAAACACATAATAAAAAATGGAACAGATTAATAACATTTCAATTCATTTTAATGGAGAAATTTAATTTGATATACGAGAAAGTTGAGTTACGAGTTCCGTCACAGAATGAATTAAACTCGTAAGTCAAGGTTCCACTGTATATCAGAATATACCTCAAGATCAGACCATATTTATACTTGCATTCATAAATAATATACCCATGTTTACTAAGTGATTGTACTCCATGCTAAAACAGCATATTATAACCATGATAGAGATTGACTTGCTCTGTTTTGCTTCTCTTAATAAAAATAAGTCTAGAAAAACTGTATACAAATGATGTATACAAATACTTCACAGCCTAAAACATGGCATCTGAAACAAAAGAAAATATTCCTTGTGAAAGCTAAGCTATGTGACTAAACCACGTTGTAAAATATCATAGTGTTTATTTTGAGCTTTAGACATAGAGCTTTAGAAAAGTTGGTTGTAAATTGACAACCCTAAAAGTGATTTAGCACAAATCGAATAATACCACAGTCTGCTGAAATGTTTTTTTAAAGTTTGACAAGCAAAACCAAATAAATTCACACAGCAAACAAGCTAGCTACCAAACTAGCTAACCTAATTAGCTTAGTTAACACTAACTTAGTTGTTAACCAAGAGTTACTCACAGTAGATAAATGTGCAAGTTGACTTCTTTTGGTTGGCGTCCAGTTTGCCCATTTGGTCTTAGCAAGTAATTTTTCTATCCAGTCTGTGTCTTTGGGAAGTCTATAAAATGATTTATCTTCTTCTGGTGGCTTCAGCCTTTTTGTAGAGGTGATTTTTTACTCATTAATAGCAGTTTGGTTTGGGTTGAACTATTATAAGGCTTTGCCTTTTGAGTATGTTTTTGATTGGTCATGTGTTTATATCACATAGTTCTGAGTAGAAATCGGCCTTACAATACAGGAAGTATGCAAGTGTATCATCCCCAATACATGGCTTCAACCAGCCCTTGAACTGAGTAGGGAGGCTACTGATAGAATAAACGCCTGTCAGTGCTTTGGGAAGGGGAAGGGGCTCACAGAGCACCCGTTTCTCATTAGGGACAGTAACGATTGGTTCTTTAACATGGAGTCACCAAAAGTCTCCAATAACACAGAGGAAAGTTGCAACCCATGAATAATTGAGTAATAAAATGACAATATAAACAATGATAATATAATCCATCCCTTCAGTGCCACACTGGTAGTAAGCACTCTATCAAACAATGGTTAAAGAACAGTTAGAAATGTTTAGTTGCAGTTATTGCTGTAAAGGGGGGGGGGGTCACAACAGATACTGAGAGCAAAAGTTCACATACTTTTGCCTCTCACAAATGTTTCATATTGGATCAGTTTCCTCAATATATATATAGTATTTTTCTCTCATTTGTTTAACTGGGTTCTCTTTATCTACTTGTGTGAGAATCTGATGATGTTTTAGGTAAAATTTATGCAGAAATATACAACAATTCTACAGGGTTCACAAATTTTCAAGCTCCACTGTACATGTGGCCTCTTGTTTGCTAGTTTAAGATACAAATATCATTATTACAGATAACTTATCATGCCACAAAGACCAGAATGACTGGCTGTCATCAGCAAAGAAAGTCTACTGCCAGAAGCTACTCCAGTTATTTCTAAGTGTAACTGTATATGGCCATGGGAAACCATAAACCTGATATTTGAACAACCTCCCACCTACAGTAATAGCCAATGCAGACAAGCCAGCTGTGTTGTGTAAACATGAGCCAACATGAGATTCTTTGACTCAGCCATGTGCTTTTCTTATCAAACATGCTTTATTTCCTGCATTAGTTCTGCCAAAGAAAACAAAATGACGTTATTAATAGGACATGATGAAGTTAAACTCATGCAATCCATCACAGTGTATTTTCTTCTGTGCATGGTCATGTAACGTTTATTTTTGTCCCAGAGAAGTGTCGGTTTGTCAGTTCAGGACTTTACTGATGCATGGGAAAATGTTCACAATGATCACAGTGAACAGGCTGCATTAGCTACATTATGCAGATAAAAAGCCATAAGGCAGGCACGACTGGCACCAAAAGCCATAAGAAATAAAAATGCCCTCCCTAATTCAGTCTTTCAGTACAGAGGTTGTTATGTAAGACTGGTCGTCATTGTTTTGAGCTAGCCAGCATGAAATTTGTACTTTCTGTAGTCTGTGGACAACTGGTGAGGCACTTGGGGAGATGCACTCTCATATAAATAAACTAATCAGTGAATTTACAGCAACATTATAGAAATACTGTAATAGTATGAATTAAAATTAAACTTTTCTCTGTTTTACAGAAATAACAATTAACTTGCTGCAGAACAAGGATTTTCTACAGATCAGTGAACTCATTTGATTTTCTTTTTCATTTTTTTGTGTTTCTCTAGAGAACTGAAGAGACTGTGAAAAGGTGAACTCATCAAAGCAAGTTCAGAATTTTTCTTTTTTTTCTTCCAGGAACTGAACATGAATCGGATGGTGTACTTCTTCTTAGGCCTTTAGAAATGAAGCAGCCCATCTTTTGAAAATGACAGTGCTACATCAAAAAGCAGAATCTCACAAAAAAAGTAAAAAAAAAAAAATATTGTCATATTTTATATTCATTACACATAAACTGACATATTTCTAGTCTTTTTTGTTTACTGCTGGGCGGTTTGGCTTATAGCTCATGAAAATAATATAGCTCCGAAATCCAGAATCTCATGTTAATAAAATATTTAACTTCACATTTGAGAAAAATTACTATTCAAACAGCACCAACATCAAAACAAATAAGCCTTGAAATGTCACTTTACATGTAATGAATATAAAATATATGTCCGTTTTCCTTTTTGAATTAAATTCTGAATGCAAATGAACTTTTCCATGTTATTCTAATTTTTGGAGATGCACTAATACTTCTCTACTAAATAATGTCTCTCTAATAAGTAATGCGATACAATTACTTCTTCATATGTTCATATTCCTTCATTCATCCAAAATTAATCAAAATCTAGAGAAAACAGAACTCAAGTTGAGTCCAAATACAGCTCAAATACACTTAATCATGCTTAAAAAAAGAGGAAAATCACATTTAATCACAGTTGCTTTTTAGTTGTTTTTCATATTTTAACCCTCATATTATGTTCATATTTAATAACATTATTTGTTTTTGGGGTCAATTTTACCCCAGCAATTTAACCCCCCAGAAAATTACTATAATTTCAGTCTCCTCTGACTCAGACACAGTCTCTTCTGACTCAGACCTATTCTCCTCTGTCTCAGACACAGTCTCCCT
>BRDA01090884.1:6796-22222 GCA_036984385.1 Crenuchus spilurus
ATAAAATATTGACATGTGCCATCTGCACATCTTTGCATTCAGTTTTTATTCACAATTTGTATAGCGTCCCAACTTTTTTGGAATCCGGTTTGTATATGCAGACAATATGTCTTTTGATATTAAACATCATATCTTGTTGTGTCAACTTGTATTTTCAATTTATGCAGTGGGTTTTTAGTGTAAACACGTTGTTGCAAGTTATCGTGTTGCATGCTATCAATACTAAGTTACACTATCACGCACAATAATTTGTGGTACACATTTTTTTATGAAAATAGCCAAAAATAAATTCAACTGGTGGACAGTCCTACAAATGTCACATTATGAAATAGGACATAAGCCACACCTAGGCTAGGGCCCTGCATGGCCTAATCAAGCCAGCCAGTGTAGGTTTATATCATTAGAGGCCTATTTATTTATCAGTGCAATATATATTTCGGTATATAATTAGGGTAGAATAAAATGTTTGCAGTAACCTACCTCCAACAAAATGATCAGAACACACTCTGTCAGTCACATACTGTCCAGTTTTCACGCCTGATGGAATTTTCCCAAGTTTTCATGTGGTATCTTTAGGAAACCTATAGTACGCTCTTTTCTGTTGCTGTTGTTTGTCTAGCCGTTGCCGATTACTGCATTGTGGTACACAACATCTAGAACCCTGATTGGCTTGTTTCTACGTATTTTAAACTCTCCTGCCGACACATTCACTGCTGCCATTATGTAAACAACTACATCGGATGTTGCCGGTCGCGCATGGAATTGTGGAATTGTGAATAGGGCGAATAGGCACGCTTAGCAGATCTCACACCCTTAATCAGTTTGGCTCTTGCAGATCTGAGTGCATCTTTGTCTCCAAACTTAAAAGCAGTGTCTCGTGCTGTGAGTAGAGCAGCGGTCCCCAACCTTTTTTGCGCAAAGGACCAGTTTCATCTAAGACAATATTTTCACGGACCGGCCTTCATATGCTCAGGCCTACATTTGCTCGATAATCGTTAATGACATAATCTAATATTAAAACATCCACAGTGGTCTTATATCAAATGCAAACATCAACAGACAATAAACAACCTTTTGTTCATAAATTAATAATCAACAACATCTCTGTAAATGAAAATATTTATTTTAGAATGAAAATGCTTTCTAATAAGAAATAATTATAATAAAAAAACTAAACTCGATTCAAGTGATAATACTGGTCATTTCTATATGAAAGGGTGAACAAGTCAATCAAATAATGATATTGTCAATTAGTGAGAGCCCTGAGCTTGTTTCTCTGCAACGGGCCAGTCCCATCTTTGGGTAATGGGAGACAGTGACACCCGAAGCGTGTTCCTTACATCCAGTCTGTTCCGTAGTTTTGTTTTGGTTGCGGTCACTGCAGGAAATCCTGCTTCACAAAGACAGGTGGTTGGAAATGGAAGCAGGGCTTTCAATGCTTTTTGGGCGATCTCAGGATATTCTGCTTTGATTTTAACCCAAAACACTAGTGAGTCATTCCATGAAAATAGCACATTTTGAGTCCCTCTCCATTTTAGGTGTATTTTATCTACTGGGTCACAAAAAATCTATATTTTAACACCTTTACTCATACATTGAAATATCGCCTTTAATACAGTGTAATTTGTTATTTATTTCTTTAATCTTTTTATAAAAAATTATATAGTTTTTTTGTTGACACCACCTATTTTGTCATGTCCCTCATGGCCTTCAATGAAAGTATACATATCATATACCAAATACATTATACAAAAAGTCCATACATTTTGATATTAAACCAAATCTATCTGTGCTTATTTGTTGACAATATTTTTTGTTCAAAATTAATTGATAATTATTCATTAAAATCATATTATTTTTTGTGTGTAACTGAGTAACCCCTCAACCCCGTTACACAAATGATTGTCTCTCCATAAAAACAATGGTATGGTCCATATCAGCATGTACGTCAGGAAGTGACATCACTCAAGTCTTTTGGACAACAGGACACCAAAAACAGGCAAGTGGCTTCCGTTTTTTTTTACTTAATTTTGGTCATTTATCTTGTAATATTGTGGTCGTCAAACTCAATGACTCAACACAGTCACATCAAAAAAAGATAGAAAAGTATTACTTATTATTATTATTTTTTAATTTCAAGAATATATGCCAATTCTGAATCTCATGCATGCCATGTGCTCTCTCTCTGGTGTTCACTATGTAGAGCAGCTGCTATTTTGTGCAAAAATCACAACCCCATCACGCTCAACCCTGTTACGTTTTTTTGTTGTTTTTCATTGTAACGTGGTTGTGAGATTATAACGGGGTTGTGATTTTAAGAGTTCAGTGGTTAAGTTATCCAATTATTTTAATGAATTATTATTATATTTGATCACCATTCTTTTACCACATGCATGCTGAGTGTAATCTATGTTCCATGTTTAAGCTGTAAGTAAGATGGCACCAACAACAGCAGAAAAGCAGAGGAAGTATCAGGCACACCTTAAAGGTGATCCAGAAAGAAGTGAGAAATACCTGCAGAGTGAATATGAGAGATGGAGAAAGAATGTAGAGGAAGGGAAAAAGAAAGTAATTAAAGACCTAAGTAAAAGAACAGCAGCAGAAACTAAAAATGAGAGAGAGCATATAAAAGGAACAAGGAGAGGAGAGTAGCGCTCAAGAACTTGAACACTTCTCCACACAATCCAGATCAGGGACATCACCCAGAGCAGTCTGAGCAGTCAGGGTATTCAAGGTTAGGGCAGTTAACAGTTTTAGGAAATTTGATTTCAGAAAGAGGGAGGGAGGAGGGTGAAAAGGCCTAATACTAGGGGCAGCCATGGCCCGGTGGTTAGAGAACTGTTGTTGTGATGGGAAGGTTGCCGATTTAATTCCTAGAGCCAACACACAGTAAATCTGCCAGTGTTAAATCAACACTGTTAGAGTTAAATTAACACTGGGAGTGTTACATTTTGACACCCTCAGTGTTAATTTAACTCTAATAGTGTTGATTTAACACCAACATATTTACTGTGCAGGTAATAACTGAAGTGTGTTTGAACAAAGCACCAAACCCCTAACTGCTCCCCGGGCACCGTGGCTAGGGCTGCCCACTGCTGCAGGCACCTGTGCTCACTGCCCCTAGTGTGTGTTAACTAGGGTGTGTAAATGTGTGTTTCACGGCACTGATTGGATTAAATGTGGAGAACAAATTCCTCCGTGTGTAAAAAGTACAGGGATGAAAATGAGTATTCTAAATTTAAAAACAAATGATAATTTTCCATACCCAAATCAACTTCACTGTTTTGTTTTGTAGGCAACATCTGGTGATACAGAAGAGAGACATAAAAGAAAGAAACAAGCTCAAGATGCAAACAGAAGAACTTAAGGAGAAAGTTGAAAAAGAAACAAAAAAGGTGTCAATGCTTAAGGAAACATTCTGATTCACCATCATAACTTGTCTTTTATTACACCGCTCATTAGTTCTTTAAAAGTATATATTTTTTTAACATTTGAGCTATTTTGTTTAGATTATATGTTGTTGTAGTTGCCATTGTTTTTTATTTGGGTTAATAAAACAGTTCAACTGCAATTTATCTGTTGTCCTTCTATATCAAGAAAGTAGGTTTGATTTATGCTCCAAGGCAGCACTCCTAAATGCTGATGTGTTTTGTATTTGCAGTCATAATTTTATGTAAAGCCACACATGTGAAGTATTGTTATTAAGATCATCATCACAGTAACATTTGTCACAATGCTGAATCTCATGACTAACACATCCATCATTATTTAACCTCACCTGTGAATTTTCAGCCTCATCTCCATCTGGCTTCTCCTTCTCTACCTCCTCTAGCCTCTTCTCCTTCATCTCCTCCAGCCTCCCCTCCTCTACTTGCTTCTACCTCTCCTCCTCTAACTCCTACTATATTAAACCCTATTTGTCCCTTCAACCCCGTTACCATCTTCAACCCCGTTACCCTAGTCTCAACCCTGTCACACCTACATTTTCATACATTATTTTTAAAAAATGCATTTAAAAGTAATTTAATATTTGTTGACTTCCATCTAAAATGTTGAGAGCTATCATAAGCTTATTGATTTTAGTGAAGATTCTTCAGTTAAATTACACTTTTGATGAAAAATGACAAGCACACTTTCACAAAAAGGGACATTTCAGGATTTAGTATAGCAAAAAACTGAGATTTTATATCATTTTAGTATTTGCACTTATTGAATTAGTGTTGGGGACATCTGATTAATATGGAAATATTGATTTCTTTAGAAATACATTTTATGATCATATCCAGAGAGCTTCCATTGTGTACATAACGGGGTTGAAGAATAACATTGCCCAGATCTTGAAATAATGACCAATAATAATAGAGAGCTAATGCCTGAGATGGGAAAATATGATTTTCTGATAGTTGAAAATATCCTTAATGCTGTGGGGTATACATACAAATTATACATTTTAGTAAAAAAATTTAAAATGTCAAAGTCCAATTTGATCTATTCTCGTGGAATGACTCTGGTACAGTTGTTGTTTGAAACATACTTGTAAGGCCACCGTCATTTGCAATGTCCAGCAGTTGATCCTCTTCTAGCACGGACAGGCTCGATTCACCAGGTTTGTTTACAAATGGGTCGCGGATCCATTCTTTCGCCGTTCGTGGGTCAATTGTGGTTGGGAAGTAGCGCTCAAACTCTTTCAAAAGCAAAGACAGGTGATCGTGCACCAGCTGGGAGAATAATGCATCAGGCTCAGTCTCTTCCAAAATCCCCGACAATGTTTGAAACATCAAATATCCCTTGGTTTACTCGCCGTCCCCAAAATTCCAGTTTGGCTTTGAATGCAGCTACTTTATCTGCCAACAGTTAGACAGAGAAGCGACTTTATTCGTCTCAGGGCTTCTAGTGATAAAACATCAACATTTAGACTGATAATCAATAAAAAAAAGAAAAATCCAAACGTTCTGTGCGGCCCGGTACCTAATGGACCTGGTGGTTGGGGACTGCTGCAG
Source organism: Crenuchus spilurus (assembly GCA_036984385.1). Classification (NCBI taxonomy): domain Eukaryota; kingdom Metazoa; phylum Chordata; class Actinopteri; order Characiformes; family Crenuchidae; genus Crenuchus; species Crenuchus spilurus. The sequence continues at coordinate 11,797 of BRDA01090884.1, forward strand.
TAGAGCATGCACCTCACTGTTAAACCAGGGTTTCTGGTTGGCACGTGTGGTGATGTTTTTGGTGTTAAATAGTTACACAGTATTAGAGCAAGGGCAGGATGGGTGTGGGGGGACTCAACTGCCAGGGACTTCACCCTATTCTGAATGAAGTCATTTCATGTCTGAAAAATAATTAACAGGGGGTTCCAAGTGTAATTTTTTTTGACTGATTTGCCAATACTATATTTGATTTTCTCTATGTGTGTGTACAACATGAGATCTTGCAGTCATTACCCTGCCTACGAGGATTGGGTGACTTCCACTTTACAAAAATCTGTCTGCATGCTTGCAATGATGCAAAAGCAATTATTTTTCGCTGTCCAAGGGACTATCAGGCCACAGATTTTTGAGAGAGCATCAAACACAGCAGACCAAAATGCTGATAATAATAGGGCATAGCCAAAACATATGACATACGTCTACTGCAGTGGCGGATGCTGGTCTTTCAAGGAGGGGAAGCTCAATTTCGGGCTACATCATAAAATGTGTCAGTTTATTTATACGTGAATTCTACCCTCCATTCCTTTTCAAGAAAATGATCTGTGACCCTGTCGTACCAACAAGGCATCTTTTCCAGGGAATTGACTAGTGTCCTCTCAATGGCCAGCAGAGCTAGGCTTTTAGTCCATAAACAACCTCAATAAACACTATTAATCACTAGAATAGGAGATATTAGTTCATAAACAACCTCAATACACTATTAATCACTAGAATAGGAGATATTAGTTCATAAACAACCTCAATAAAGACTATTAATCACTAGAATAGGAGATATTAGTCCATAAACAACCTCAATAAACACTATTAATCACTAGAATAGGAGATATTTGTCCATAAACAACCTCAATAAACACTATTAATCACTAGAATATGAGATATTTGTCCATAAACAAGCTCAATAAACACTATTAATCACTAGAATAGGAGATATTAGTCTATAAACTACCTCAATAAACACTATTGAAATAAAAAAAACGGAAGTTTACACAAAATGATCACTGATTCGCTCATTTAGCTGTCAATCAAAAAGGGATTCCGCCTCAGACACATCATCCAATCATCATGCAGAAGCTGAGCGTCCGGGCCAGCTGAGGCCAGCCCACTGCCCCATAGACCCCCAGAGACGCTGAGTGTCTGATGGGCGGGACAAAGACCAGGATTCATCCAATGGCTCGTCTCGTTTCACGGCACGCTTTGCTTTACCATTGAAGTCTGTGGACGCTTAAAGCCCTGTGAAGCTGCGGGAAGGAGTGAGAGGAAAGCCGCGTCGTTACCAGTGATAAGAAGCTGATTCTGAACAAAAGTTGAGCGTGCTGTAGCGCATATTTAGTCAATGACGTACACACAACAGTATATTATTGATCACTTATTTTTTGACATTTTAAGGGAAGCTGAGCTTCTCTTGCAGTCTTAGAGCATCCGCCACTGGTCTACTGTATTTATGGTGCATCTCAGGCAGCTACTGTTGATACCAGGATAGAAGGAAGATTCCATAGACTTTTTAATAATGTGTTGGACATTATTAAATTAGCCCATTTTTAGTAGTTTCAAGATCTCCTTAGATGTTTTCTGTTTGATGCATGCCAGTAATTTGACCCTTTTGAAACCAATTAACATCTTGTCCACAGTGACAGGATGTGTCTTTCAAAATGGTTGTTTAACAAATTAGATGCTACTCACGGCATCAGTTAGGGTTAAATAACTTGTTGCCATCTGAAAAAATCAGCTGAAATATTCACCCATTTAGTAATTATCTAATGGGATACTCTTGCCTATTAGTTAAATACAGATGGTGATGTTTTTTGTCCAGGCAGTGTATACAGAGCAAACCCAAGGATGCTTCACAGAGGACAAACAGGTCACATTTTGCAATTCTGCTTTATACCTTATACCATGTATATCCTGCTCTGGAGGTCTTGGACCTCCTTGTTATGCAACTCTCACTTTGGATTACACTAACAAAGGCTTTGTTTTCTATCCAAAATGGACAAGTCTGATCATATCTTCATGAATGTGTACACACACTATACTAACTATGTAGAGAGACTCTAAAACCCCTGACTTAGGGATGACAGGATGCCTGATGTGGCACTTTATGGATGAATTGATAAAAAGGCAAAACAAAATATCTGAGAGGATATTCAGACTAACAGATTTATTGTACATATCTTATCTTGGTCAGGTTTTTGCAGGAAATGTCTGGTTTGTTTCCCACATATGTGCTGTATTTTGCTTCTTTTGCCAAATTTCTGTGAGGTTGTACATGGCCTAAAGACTATAGAAGCACATTTTCAAATGGTTGCGAGTTTGAGCAGTTTGCCAGACCCTTCAGTAAAATGGGGATATGAATGAACAGCACCTTCCCCTCCTTGAACATCTGCCGCTGAAGTGTCCTTGAGTAAGGCACCTAACCCTGCACACACTGCTCTCTAGTCTGTGAGTCCTGTAGGGGTGGGTTCCTGCACAGCTTGGTGATCTTTCTGGTCAAAACACACCTCTCAGGAGGTAATGTCCCTCCAGGAATAGAGTTTGACACCCCTGTTCTAAACATTACTTCTACCTCTGTGGCTGTCTGTGCTATAACTGTAGCTATAAGTCATTTGGTTACACCCACATTTATTTATATTATATGGACAAAAGTATTGAAACGTGCTCATCCATTGTTTCTGAAATCAAGCGTATTAAAGAGTTTATTCTTTTGTTGGAGTCTCTACTGTCTAATGAAGGCTTTCTACTACACTTTGGAGGATGGCTGTGTGGATTTGATTGCATTCAGCAACATTAGCATTAGTGAGATTGCAGGACATTGGATGATCAGCACCCCAACTCATCACAAAGAGATCCAAAGAGTTAGATGAGTTGACACAGTAATAGAAAACATTCTCACAATGCAGTACGTATGAAAAAAATTGTGAATTTTATTTCAAAAACAAGTTTTGTTTAATTGCTATAAACAAAGAAGTGCAGAAGTGAATGACAATAAGGAAGCAATGATCATTAACTGAGCTATTAGTTTGAATTTTCTTTCCTGCTTTGTAAAGGTCTGAATTTCATGTCTTGGAGGTTGGCGTTGTGTCAGACATATTCAACTCTGTAAAAAAATTAAAAGACCACATCAGGATGTCTAAATTTCCAATTGTGAACCCCACTAAAAAACCTCTGGAATGAGATCCAAAGAGGCAAGACACTCTCCCAGGGGGTCACAAGCACAGGACAGGAAGGGGAAAAAGTCACAAAATACCCAGACTCTGACTATTAGTACAAATTAAATGCAGCAAGTGCCCCCCCCCCTTTGAAATGTAAGCAATTGTATTATTATAACACATCAACCACAGAGTTTAATTTCAAATCCACCAGCACAGAGCAGTATTCTGAAACGACATGTCATCAGTGCTACTATATAAACGTCCACACACACAGGGTCATGCCATTTGCTTTAGTTCTGTTGTCAAGTGCTTTTGTGCTCTCACTGTTATCCATCTAAATGCTTATCTGTAAAAAACAGTCTAGACTAACCATACACAAAGGTTTTATAAAAACTCCTTATCTCAGCCGTATTGTGTGTGTGTGTGTGTGTCCTTGTATTTCTCCTTGGTGGGGACTGAAAGTCCTCATAATGATAGGAATACATGTCAGATCTGTAAAAGTGGGGACATTTTGCTGGTCCTCACAAGAAATGTGACATTTTCATTACAAAGGTTTTTTGGAAAAATTAAAAGAGCAGCGAATGGAAAGTCCTTATTAGTATAGTACTACCAAACTGTGTTTGTATTTAACAGGTTTATGCCATGTTGTGGGGACCAAAACCTGTTTAAACACTCAGGTTGTTAGGACCTTTTTTTCCTTGCAGGACTACAAAGCCAGTCCCTGCAAAGTAAATCATGAAGTTTTAAGGTGATGATATGTTTTGAGGTTAAGGTTTGGGTTTTAATGTCTAAAGTCTATGTAATGTCCCCACAATTCATAGCAGTAAATGTGTGTGTGTGTGTGTGTGTGTGTGCATGTGTGCGCGTGCGTGTGTGCGCGTGCGTGTGTGTGTGTGCACTGTATACTCAGTTTTATTTTTTCAGTTCAATGGAAAATACAGTTACAAGAAACCTGTCTTCTGGTATATTTTCCTGCCATACCATTATCACACTTATTTACAGAATGAAAGTGTGAATCAGATGTTTTGTGATAACAGGATGTGACTGTGTTTGAAAACAGGATGTTACCCTTTTTAACGAGGCAAAGATTGAGGTAGTCTGTACAACACAGTGTAGCATGAAGAAAAGAGGAGAAAACAACAAAAACAAAGCAACACTTGTATTATTAGACAAAATATAGAGTAAATGGTACTAATAATGCTGTTATCTTCTGTGGTGGGTGCACTGTGGTCGGTGGTTCCTGTGATGGATTACATAGCGTGAACTGCACAAAACTGGCTGTAAAAACACAAAGGAATGAAATTACAAGATTAGGAAATATCCTCAAATAATGATGCTTTTTACTGTATATCACATTTGGTTAGGTATGTAGATTGCACAATCATGTGATGTTCTGAGGAGAGATGATCCTCTGAGTGACACAAAACAAAAACATAGTCTAAAAAATAGCAGTCTAAGCAAGCATTTGAATGGAAAATGGACATTCATCTTTATGCAGGCTTACCTGTTGAAATTTCCATATTAGTACACCGGTGCAAAAAATGAACACTGTGACAGCTGTAGCCATGCTGATCATGATCAGGGTGCGTTGAGCCCTGTGGTGCTTGTTGCAGACCTCTTCTGGATCTCCATCTGAAATGCAGGACAAACGGACTCAATCACACACACATACATCCATTTTCACTCTCTATTTGTCTGTTGTTTCTCTTACTGTACCTTTACAACTTTATGTAAATGATCTTTGATCTCATTGGCTGACATATTCTGCCTCATTCAAAAATGAATCCAGGCAGAATCACTGCATGTCATTTCACTGTGATAGGGAAAGCTGATCTAAGCATGTTGTTTTTGTGACATCACAAAAGACAAAATGGGCTGTTTTTGCAATTAGGTCCATATATGGACCAAACTGACAGGAGTAAATTTTGGAACTTTAAGTGTGATGCCCTGCCCTATGCCCAGTGAGAGGGTTGGGGACTAACCGCGACCCTGGTCAGGATTAAGTGGATGGAATAATGGACAGATGGATGAAACTTTATAAACTACTTTTATTTCAGAAGAGTCAATGCTCAGTTTTTCATTATGTTATGAATATGATGTAGAATGTGTGTTGTAATGTTTTAGAGTTAGATTTTAGTAATAAATGTAATACAACCCTAAATAAACAGAGCATTTTGGTCCTAAAATCTGATTGGCTGAATCATGTTTGAAGCCATTGTAAAATACACAATATACACCTTTGATTTTATAACGTCTGAATTCTGTATAAATGCACCACAAATTTAACGCTGTTAGCAGTTAAGCTAGCAGCACACTGAAGGATGATAGTTTTAAGGTACATTTTTATTTACTGGGTGGCTTGGATGAATGATGTAAAGAGGTGCAAAGAACTGAGGAGAATGAAAAAAGACGATGTTGTTAACTGTGGGGAGATAAGTGTTGGCAAAATGACAAAATGAAGAAACTAATGATGTTTACAGAGCCAATGTGCTGAGAAAAAGTCACTGTTGATTGCAAAAATAACTTGCTGCAACAGCTGAATCTAATTCTTGACAGTTGTTATTTTTGTCTGCAGTGAAGATCATAAAAGGCGAATCATGGTTTCAGGCTTCAGCAGCTGTTTTGACATACATGCAGGACAACACGTACATTGGTTGCTTAATTACACCAAACATTACATCTTGATGTTTTGCTATGTATTACATGGTATTATATTATTTAATATTATAATTTAATTTAATAAAAGGTACATTAACAATGAAGGCTATTTGCAAATGTTCAACGCACAGGCTGTCAGACTCCTTAATACACACAGTCTTACTCTCAGTGACTAAATATCACCACACATTTGCACATTTTACATTATACTATAAAACTGCTGCGAAAATTATTATAAAAATGCTGATAAATATCACTCCGTACCATGTACTGACCATCACCGCATTTGTCCTTCGTCCTGTAAAGTGTCTTGTATTATGGCTTGTATTTATTGTATGTTTAATATGTGTTGTCTTTTCACTTGTGTTCTGTGTTGCACCCGGTCCTGGAGGAACGTTGTTTTATTTCAATATGTACTGTATATAGATGAAATGACAATAAAAACTTCTTGAACTTAAACTTGAACTCCAACATTTTTAAGTATTGTTCTGTTGTTCATGAACCATAGCTTTATTCGAAGAAGGGAGAGATACACAGATGTCAGGATGCATGGGCTTCACTTGAGAACTGTCCCACTTTATTATGCATCTTATTATTTTATAACTGTTGCGATATTCTTGTCTGCCACAGGTGATATAGTGTAGGAGAATCTCAGCAGCCTCACCCAGAGCTGCTGTAGTCATGGTGGCAGTGTGTCTAATGTTTTAGAGCCCAGAAGATGAACCAACAGTTTGGTCTGTCTACATATGGAAACCTTTCCCTAGGAGAAACTGCAAATTTCTCACAGGCCAGTGCTGTAGCAAGCCCCTCCTTCTCAATTTCGGCATACCTTTGCTCAGTTCTGGTAAGGGCCCGTGAAGCATACGCTACTGTTTTCCATGCTTTGTCTGGTTGATTCTGGAGAAGGACAGCTCCTAGTCCATATGATGATGCATCAGCAGAGACCCGTGTTTCAGCATTCGTATCATACAGTGCTAATCCCGGTGGTGTTGTAAGTTCCTGTTTGATTCAATCAAAACCATCCTGTTGTTGAGGTCCCCATACCCACATATTTGACTTCCTAAACAAATCCCTGAGTGGGCTACTTTTCTAGGCCAGGTGGGGCAGGACTTTTCTCAGATGACGAAAGGGACACGTGGTGTGGACAAAAGGGCGTGTGCCCCTGTAAAATTGTGCTCCATGCACAGCGCGTGATCCGCATATGCAGAGCATCGGCCCTGATGGCCAACTCCACAACACACACTTCTTGTCTTGTGCTCGTTTGCTGCTTTCTGAGTGTGGCTGTGGATGTCTGTTTACTGTCAGTGCCATGCCTCCTGGACCTTTTAAGATCTTTGAAGATATTTGTAATCTACTGAGCTGGTCCTCATTTCATCTCTGGCATGACTGTTACATCCGCGCCTGTGTCTATTTTACACACTATGTTGCTGTTGTCTATTTTTGTTAGTCATCCATGGACCTTCATATGTATTTCTTGTAAGTGGGCCAAGAAATGCAGACTAATTCTCCACATCCTTTGTCAATAGTGCAAAGTTCCTTTCACTGAACTTTCTAGTTTGGCACACTCTGGCATAGTGTCCCTTCTTCATGCAGTGGTTACACAACACCTCCCTAGCTGGGCATTGTGGCAGACTGTGACCCTTCATATCACCACTCCTTTTACACTGTACAGATTTTATTGACTTTTTCTGTACCACTCTGCTAGCTGAGTGATGCTGTGGCTTAGCCCATGTGTTTTTAATACCCCCTCACTGCTGGGCCTGTCCAGATGTGTGGTAGTTGTGTTGTGAAATTCTTTTTTAACATTTCATGTTGCTTTTTTACTTGCTGACTTTGTCGTGCTCTGGATACTGCTTTGGTTAATGTTAATTCAGGGTCCATTTGTTAACTGTTCTGACAGTTTTGTGTCACGCAGTCCAACTACTATCCTGTCTCTCACCATTTCATTGCGAAGAACCCTGGATCCACAATGCTTTGCCAGGCAATTCAATGCAGGAATAAAACAGTCAACTGTCTCACCCAGCTCTTGCTGTCTTTGATTAAACTTGGCCCTCTCAAAGATTACGTTTTACATGTTATGAAGTGAGCATCCAGCCTGTTTTTTACCATGTTGAAGTTGCTCGAGTCAAGTGCAGAAAAGTGACAATGTCCTCGGCCTCTTCACCCATGGAGTAGATCAGAGCATTCACTTGATTTTCACCCACCTGCATTTACAAACCTGATGCATTCTGAAATCATTGAAGCGTTTAATCCACTTGGGCCAATCCTTTGCCTTGAATGACAATTTTTCCAGCAGTGGAACTTGAAATAGCCCCATATTTTCTCGCTATAATGTTAAGTAACTCTACTGCCCTTGGTCTGCTTTTTTCACCTGTGGTACTGTATACTGCACTGTACTATATGTTATATACACACAGAACTATATACTGAACATGTTTACATTTGTCCTGACCCATAATCTGTCCAAGTGTGTTCTTCCATAGTCTCTGCCTCTCAAGGCCAGCTCCCAGTTGTATTAGCTGGAAGTCACCCTACTCCTGTTGGAGCACTCAGAGCCTGATACACAGTCTTTACTCAAGTGGAAAACAATGGAGTAGCTATAAACTGAGTTCTCTAAAACCATTTATGTTTTCTCTCACCTCAGCTAACGTTTCTACACCATTGGCGCCAAACTCTTCATTTACTCCCTATTTGTGCTTGATTGGTCTAAATTAAAGCTCGTTATGGATTCCACTCCTTTCTCAGGGTCTCCGTACTTACAGAATCAAATTGTTCACTTAGAATTCAGACAACACTACAAAACGGCCAACACTGTAAATGGAACACTAAAGAATCAATTTCAGAGACAGCCTGTTTGTCTGTTTTATTGTAATGTTAATGATGAAAGCATACCTCTCACAACGATGACCGTCTCATTGGCTTCTTTGTATGTAATTTGGCCGTTTGCGGGGTTTATAAAAATCCAGTTGCAATAATAGCCGTTTGTGTCCTTGGTCTGTAGCTGCGATAGCTGTATGGTGAAGTCACAGCACTGACCCTTGACTAACAGACGACCTGTAAAACCAGTGTGGATGCTTGTAGTATTTGGGAAATGTAGATAGAGCAATTCAAATGACTGTGAGTAGCGTTGTCTCAGAGACAGTCCAATAGCCTGCTTGGATGTGGTGGAGCAGTAAAGTTCGGCTGTAGAGTTGATCTGAGACAGGACAATGGCCATCGGGCTCTGGGAGAACACAGGAACCTCTGGAGAAAGAGAAAAGAGAGAGAGAGAGAGAGACAGAGAGAGAGATTAAAGAGAGATAATCATAATTTTTATTCACCAAGTACCAGAGGTACAAGGAATTTTTCTTGGTACAGGTGTCAACATTTAACATTTAAATAGAATGAGAAAAATAAAGCTAGACTATATATAAACACAAAATACAATGAAGAACATGAAATAAAAAGTACAAGCAGAAGTCCAATAAGTTATGTGCAATGTAGGTGGTACAATTGACTCTTTATGTCAAACTTTTGGACAGTGTTTCCTATCATAACTATTGGCACCTGGAGGCTAAGTACAGGCTGCAGAAATTGATTAGCAGATGAACAGCCACATCAACGCTAACAAAGCATTGTCAGCCTTTCATTGTCTTCAGCTCCTCACTGAATACAAGGTGAAAAAGACCCCCCCTCCTCCTCCATCAGCTCACCAACAACCTGAAAGAGTTCTACTGCAGTTTTGAATAACAAAACAGAAAAGTCTGTCTCACCCCCCTCAACAGCCTTCCTCCTCTCACACATTGGATGCCTTCGAAAGTTTAAGTTGATACTTCAACTTCTATAAAAGTCTTTTTAAACCCTAGTATCTATACTTCTACCTGAGTAATGAATGTCAATACTTTTGACACCTTTGGTTACATGTGCCACATGGGTTGCTCTCTTACTAAGTTAAATTTCTTGTATGTGTACAAGGCAAATAAAGAGATTCTGATTCTGTTGTATCCCATAGTTGTGATATCAGCACTCAAACATTGTATAAATGGTTAATATCATTGCAAAATTATTTTTTGCATGTGATGTAATATATAAACATTGTGAAAGTGTCTGAATATACCATTCAGTCCTGTCCACAAGGTCTCTATATGACCAGTTCTGAAATTATTGTTTTCATGATGTCACAAAAATGAGCACATTATACTACTGACAATTTGAATTTATAAGGAGTGTTTCAGCCAACAACAGTGCAATGCAGGACAGCCAATCAGGAGGTCATGTACATGAAGTACATCAGTCTTACAGGCACAGGAAATGTTTTTTTTGTCTGTTATAAAGACAGCTAGAAAATGGTGAATGTGAAAGAATGTGTTTCTGACACATAAAACAAACCAAACACCATAACTGAGCCTGAAGACTTAAATTAGAATGGTATTAAAACCCCATCCTATAATAAATTATAAGAAAGTCCATGCACCAAATATATTCACACACACACACACACACACACACACACACACACACACACAATAAAACAAGTAAGTAAACAGTACATTACATTGGCTAAAGTGTTCCTCAGGAACATACATACAAACCGGATTCCAAAA
>BRDA01090889.1:0-10000 GCA_036984385.1 Crenuchus spilurus
TAAGAAGTAAATCTTTTGAATGAAATCATATGTGCCACAATTATTGGCACCCCTGGTATTAGTACTTCGAACAACCTCCTTTTGCCAACAAGACAGCATTTAATCTTCTCCTATAACTCTTCACAAGATGGGAGAATACAGAAATAGGGATCTTTGACAATTCCTCTTTGCACAACCTCTCTAGATTGTCCAGAGTCCTGGGTCTTCTCCTATGCACTCTCCTCTTTAGCTCACCACCCAGGTTTTCTATTGGGTTGAGGTCTGGGGACTGAGATGGCCATGAGAGGAGCTTGATTTTTTGCCTTGTGAACCATTTTTGAGTAGATTTGACCACATATTTAGGGTCATTATCTTGCTGAAAGACCCAGTGATGACCGATCTTCAGCTTTCGGTCAGAGGCCACCAGATTCTGATTAAAAATGTGCTGATATTTCAAAGAGTTCATGATCCCATGTGTCCTTACAAGGTTCCCAGGCCCTTTCAAGGACAAACAGGCCAACAGCATCACCGATCCTCCCCCATACTTAACAGTGGGCATGAGGTGTTTTTCTGTGTACTCATCCTTGGTGTTACGCCAGACCCACTTAGAGTGTTTGTTGCCAAAAAAGCTCTATCTTGGTCTCATCTGACCAAAGCACATGGTCCAAGTTAAAATCCCAGTATCGCTTAGCAAACTCCACCCATTTACGCTTATGAGCAGTGGTGGACAAAGTACTCAACTCTAGTACTTAAGTAAAAGTATTGATACTCATGGTCAAACCTAACTCAACTACAAGTAAAAGTTGCTCAGTCAAATGTTTACTCAAGTTAAAGTACCGAAGTACTTACTTTTGAAAATACTCAAGTATTCAAAAATACAAATTATATTTTCTAATATCAGTACGTTGCTGTATTGTTTTAAGTGCTTTTACAGAACCTTGTAACCTGCTGAAACCACCTGATGATGTATTGACATGTATCTATTGACCACTCTGCAACAAAAAGTCTACACCGCATGTAAAACTCTAGTCGGGATGAGCGAGTACACCACTATCTGTATCTGCATCTGTTCAACCATTTAAATGATATGTACTCGGAGTGGGTGGGGCCTAAACCGGAATTGGGCATGGTTTGACCAGAAGTGGGTGGGGCTTAAGTGTATACATTATTTTAAGTCTGAAATTGATATGGATTGATCAGAAGTTGCTATATGTATTGTTTATATGTCAGTCTTGTTCACTGCATTCTTCTCAAAAGCACCGCGTTCAGTATGAGCAAAGTTTTCCAACTGACTTTATATAACCAGCTAAACTAAGAGAAAGCAGACGGTTAAAAAAAAAACCCTGACCGGAGTGGAGGCAGTGACCGACGCAACATGTGCCGTTATCAGCTCTGTCTTGTCAAATGCACCGCGTACATTAAGAAACCAGTTCACCAATTAACTTTAAATATCATACAAACCGAAATAGAGGCGAGCTGAAGAAAACCTAAGGAGTACTGAACAGAGCAGTGAGCGTGAAGCCAAGCACAGAGTCATCAGTTAGTCACTGTCTGTGTGTGTGAGCACAGAGTGGCTGCAGTGTCTGTGTAGGGAGGGGCGGGCGCCCTGTGTGACTGGCCAATCACAGATTGTGAAGACAGTCAGTTACCCAATGAGGATTGTCCTTCAGCTTGAGCACAGATATTGAAGAGTTATACTCGTATCCTGCTCGTTACTCGTCAACAATGCTTTAGCCGTACCGTATTTGGCTCAACCCTAATGCTGAGCCAAAAGGAACAAGTAATGGCAAGCTTCCTAGAAATGTAGTGGAGTTGAAAGTACAATATTTGTCTTTGAAATGTAGTGGAGTGAAAGCCATAAGTTCACCAAAAAATAAATATTCAAGTAAAAATACTCAAAAAATGTACTTAAGTACAGTACTCAAGTAAATATACTTCGTTACTTTCCACCACTGCTTATGAGTATAACTCAGAAAAGGCTTTCTCCATGCATGCCTCCCAAACAGCTTGTTGGCATGTAGATTGCGCCTGATGGTTGTTTGGGAGACCTCTTAACCCCAAGATGCTACCATATCATTCAATTCTTTTACAGTGAGCTTTGGAGAACTTTTTACTTCTCTTACCATCCTTCTCACTGTGCGTGGTGGAAAAATACACCTGTGTCCTCTTCCAGGCTTGTTTGTCACAGTTCCAGATGTTTTGAACTTTTTGATGATTGGTCTGACTGTAGATAAGGGCATCTGCAGGTGAGTGGCTATTTTCTTGTAGCCATTGCCTGATTTATGAAGGTGGACACACATCTGCTTTACTTGAATAGTGTGTTCTCTTGTCTTTCCCATGTTTAAGAGTGGATAAGAGAAATAGGCCTCTGTGTAATGTCATTTTTATACCCCAGGGAAACAGGAAGTGATGATTTACTAAGTAAAGGTTTCTAGATACTTTGAACCACTTTATAAACTACAGTAGAAATGACATAAATGGTTCAAATACATTTATTTCCAATAAATTATTAAGGGTGGCAATAATTGTGGAACATGTCATTTTATGGGAAAAATTTTTTTCTTAGTCAGGATTTTCTTTTTTTTCTTTTTTTTTCACTTGAGTTGAAGGTTGCTTTTTTCCAGTGGTGGACAGTAACAAAGTACATTTACTTGAGTACTGTACTTAAGTACATTTTTTGAGTATTTTTACTTTACTTGAGTATTAATTTTTTGGTGAACTTATGAATTTCACTACATTTCAAAGACAAATATTGTACTTTCGACTCCACTACATTTCTAGGAAGCTTGCCGTTACTCGTTCGTTTTGGATCAGCATTAGGGTTGAGCCGGATACTCGTTTCAGACAAGCATCCGGTACGGATAAAGCATTGTTGACGACTAACGAGCAAGATCTGAGTATAACTCGTCAATATCCATACTTGGGCTGAAGGAAAATCCTCATTGGGTAACTGACTGTCTTCATGATCCAGTCACACATGATCCCGCCCCTATTTTACTTAAGTACTAGAGTTGAGTACTTTGTCCACCACTGCTTTTTTTTAAATTTTTTAAAAAGTGAAATTATGCTTCTGCACTAAAAAAAATATTTATTTTAAAACTTTTAACACATTTTAACTAGGGTTGCCAATAATTATGGTGGGCCCTGTGTAAAACTGAGTAATTGACTTTTTAGCTGCAGAGAATAGTGTTCTGCACTGATCGAGTGTAAAGTCTTCATCATTGTTTCATAAACAGAGGGCAGGGCTCAGATCTTAATTGAGATTTAATATTTTCTTCATCGAATCATTTACAAACTTTCAAAGATCTACATTAACCTCATACTCCTAAAACATCCACCCATCCATTAACTTATCCCCTTAACCCTGATCAGGGTCATGGTTACTCCCCTAACCCCTCAATGGGCACAGGGCAGAGTATTACAGACTATATGTATATATATACTGTACATCAGGGGTGTCCAAACTATGGCCATTTTTAATTGGCCCGCAAGAAATTTTATACAAAGAATAGAATATGGCCCGCACTTCTACTTTTGCTTGAGTGTAGTGCACTTCTTAGTTTTAACACCAGGGGGATCTACTGTTGATCAAGGCAGTTGCTCCACCAAAAAGAACGATCACAGACAGGGTTGACAGGTACGCGATTTTCACGCCAAATTGGGTTTATTTGAAAATCCAGTCACGGGTGAAAATTAAAGTGTGGTGGGGTGCAGTTTTTTGGCCTACTTTTAAAAATTACCGGGGCAGCCAAAAACAACAAGAAAAGTGGGTGTTTGAAGATTGAATGCAACAATAAGTACGAGGAGAACATAACAACATAAGGAAGTACAGCGTAAAGAGGAGAGCAGGAGAGAGAGAGAGAGAGAGAGAGAGAGAGAGAGAGAGAGAGAGACAGGCAGACAGAAGGTGAAGAGAAAACAGTCGCTAGCTAATATGCCAGGTAAGTGGGGAAAAATGGATATTGCAAGGTCTGGGGAAAAAGAAAAAGGTTTGAAGTAATGGATTAAAAGTGTTCCTAATGACGAGAAAAAGACATATTGCAAATACTGTAAATGTGAAATGATAAAGTCTGTTCTTTTTTTGCTAATTATGTTACTATTAAATGTTCTTGACTGGGATATAAAACTGTTATAAAAGAACTAATAAACACTAATGTTACCATATTATTAATGACTGATAATAAATCTCTTATAAACAAAATACTAAGTCGTACACTCAGTTGTTTTGCCATTTGCTTCAAATGTGCGACAGACATATTTTGGGCTAGTTCAAGCTTCTGAAGGGCGGGTTTTAGACTGACTTTGGGCTGGATATTTATGCTGGACCTGGCAACCCTGATCACAAGAAATTTACCCTAAGTTACTAAACATGGCAGAACCAAAGAAGCAAAAGGTAGAGATTGAGTGCAGAGAATTTCAGACACAGTGGGAGAGGGAATATTTCTAATATATCTCATCTGATGCAGATTTGCTCCTTGATCAAGTGACATTTGTCCGGATTTTTGGCACGAGTGGCGTCGGATCAGCACCGCAGCTGGATGCCCCGATTTACATACCCAGCACAGCTGATGCTCACCAGAATAATTTACTAAAATTATATACACTCCTGTTATTAAGTCCAGTTCAGTCTGTTAATGTTGAGAACCGCTTCAAACGAACGTTAATAGGTGTGTAAGCTTGAAATGTACCCGTCCCATTTACCCCTTTATTGTTTTTTTCTCTGTACTGTAAATACTGTAAATCTTCTGTCTAAGAAAAAATCTGAGGCTGCTGTTCTGAGGATGAGCTACCAAAGCTTTTTCTGAATAAGTCAATAAAGATCCATTTATGGAAAGATGTGATGGAGGCAGTTTTGTCTTTAATTATATTTAACAATATAACATAATTGACCACTTTTAATTGACTTTTCTAACTTTAATACACTAAAGTTAAGGCTATATACCTAATTTCTAGTAAGTGGCCCAGCCCCTCCTATATTTTTATGTATGTGGCCCTCAGCGAAAAAAGTTTGGACACCCCTGCTGTACATACATACATACCCAATGCAGAATGTGAGTGTTGGTCATTTATAGTCAGAATGTCAATTTGGTAATGAGTTTTGTGATATTACACTTGGTATTAGTGTCAAAAGCAAAATTCTGGTATTATGACAATCCTAGTGTAAACTGCATTGTCTTCCAAATTTGTGGTGCTATTGGTAAGACTCTACAAGCCTAAAATTAAGAAAAAATGCTAAACAAATGATTTGTGGTAGCTTCCTAATATGCTCAACAGTTTTATTACATCCATTTTTGAGGACAGATGCCATGTGTAAGTGCATGCATATGTAAGTGAGCACAATAGTCAGTGTAGCAGAGTGTAAAACCGTCATCATGGGTAAAGGATGTGTTGTGAAAGGGCATGATTAAGATTAAGATTCACCAATGTGATTTTTCACACAATGGAATTTGACCTCCGGATTTAACCCATTCGTGCAGTGAAACACACACACACTAGTGAACACACTAGGCTGTGAGAATTTGTGCCTGAAGTGGTGGGCAGCCCTTATCCACCGGTGCACAGGGAGCAGTTAGGGGGTTAGGTTTCTTGCTCAAGGGCACTTCAGTCATGTCCTGTCTGGGGATCGAACCAGCGACCTTATGGTCACAAGACCAGATCTTTACCACATGACCATGGCTGCCCCCCATGATAATAGGGTACTGGGTGTAGGGTGGTAGCATCCCAGAAACCACTAACTTTGTGTGATATTCTAGACATGCTATAGTGAAGGTGTGATGAGAATGAACTTCTAGTACACTGACTGCCTTCCAGTAGCATAACAGTAGTGCTCCATGGGCCATATTGGTACAGAGCTGTTGACATGCCACAGTTGAGCAGTTAACCTCTATAATGAACACTGGAGAAATGTGGAAAGTGTCAGAGATCACCATTGAGCGAACACTCCAAGCCAAGGGTGGATATTCCTACTATTAAATAGGTGGTCATAGTATTCTGATATGACTGTGTATAATGTAGTATATTATTTAATTATACCTTAATGTCATGATAAAGCCTATGAATGAAGACAATCAGAATATTACATCTTTTAAAAGTGAAGGCCTTGAGAGAAAGGTGCTCAGGACAGTGAATCATGGTTGATATTGTACATATAATATGTTCAGTACATATAACAATATTCTTAATCATTCAACCACAGCTGCAATCACTTCTTTTCTCAGAAAACAATAAAATAACAATTGTTATTTGTTATTTAACAGATTTATTTATGCCCAGGGCCTGACATGACTTCAGTTTCATTTGAATTGCATTTGAGCCATTGAAAACTCATCAATCAAAATCATCTGTCAAGTTCATTATATGCGGGACTTTTTCCTCTGTCTCTAAAGAACACTTAAATCAAAATCCCTCATGCTGCTGACACCATGCTTCATTCTCTCCTTTATTATCCTCTAAAGCAGAAAAGAACGTGTCCTCCTGTGTGTACTCTGGGTGATTAAAGAGTCCTGAAATTGCACGGTGAGATACAGACAGTGTAAATGTTCAGACTATTTGCTTTCTGTTCGGTCTTGTATGAGCAGAAGTGCTGCAAGATTAATTGAGTCTTGGAGATGTTTCCCTTCGTCCTGCTTCTGAGGCCAGCCATGCTGGGGGGGGTATCTCGGGCTGCCCAAAGCAAAGACAGAGTCTCATTAATATATGATTAATAGCAGCTGGCAAGGTGATTAATTAGTGTTTGTGATGGTGAACATTTACCATGCCTTTATGCCTTTCACTGGAATGCCAATGTGTCTATTTCTTTATCCGTTTACCCTCCCCAGCAACTCTCCTGAAAGAGTGGGGAAACTTTGCATATTCTAGTCTTGTCCCGTTTCATTCTCTAGCTGCCCAGAAGAGCAACCCCAGGAATGAAGGCCCTCAAACATGATTGATTGCTTTTCTTTTTTATTTGCAAGTTGGAAATTCAGAGTGGTCTCGGCTCTGCCTTATTTTTCGCCCCCGCTTTCTTTTGCTGTACTTGTTTTTTTTTCTGCCAGGGTCTTGGACTCGTTGCTACAGGAATTTGCACCGCCACACTCTTTCTCTGCAGTAGGATTGATTTGTGGAGGGTTGTGTGTTTTTCTCACACGGCTCTTGTCCTGACACTGCCCTAGTGGCACAAATACATGTGGGCAAGCAAACGCAATACACAAACACATCAAACAGAGCAAATGATTACAATGAAAGAGAGAAAGTAGAGATGCTACTGCTTATGAAAAGGAGAACAAACTTTATAAAAACATTTTTTTCTAGAAAAGACATTTCCAAACTGTCTACATAAAGTGATTTTACACTGCAATAATTGGCCTGATCTTGTAGTCATGTATTGTAAAAGGCCTTTGGTTGTAGTGTTGTAGTACTCAGGTCCAGTCCTGAGACCATAAACTGGTCTTGTATCAGGGTGAGTTGGATTTTTTTGTTGAGCCCAGCTGAGTCCAATGCTTACCCTAAAAATAAGACAGTGTCTTATATTAATTTTTGCTCCCAAAGATGCGGTAGGTCTTATTTTCAGGGGATGTCTTATTTTTCCATGAAGAAGAATTCACATTTATTGTTGAACAAAAAAAGAACATTTATTATATACAGAGAAAGAAAAAATAATAAATGAACATTACAGAAGATTTTTAGATACAGTTAAAGTAAGGGTTTAATGCAAATGTTTTTAAAATTTTACTGCATTCTAACACGTTATGAACATATTTGTTAAAACAAGTAAATGTGCTTATAATCCACCTCACTTTAGTGAATGTTTAAAGTACTGAGCTACATGTCCAAATGCTAAAGGGCTAATGCAGCCATTGTTAGCTTAGCCGAAGCGCTAACATCTTCAGAAGAACAGCCTTTATCACTTTAATGACTCTTACCGGCTGCCTCTCCAGACTTTGCAGATATATGACTTCTGTACAGTATGTTAATTAGTCAAAACGCTGTGGAGGGAATTTTGGAGAGCGGCCTCTTGCAGTATGGTGAGTGTAAACTCCCCTTTTCTGGCCACTGCTCGCTGCACGTCTTTTTTCCCTTTTTTTCTTCCTCTAGGAATGGTATTGTGGCTTCTGGCCACCAGGGGGAGCATCACAAAAACTTTCTAGGTCTTACTTTTGGGGGAGGCCTTATATTTAACAATTCAGCAAAACCTCTACTAGGTCTTATTTTCAGGGGAAACACGGTAGGTCTAAGGTCTGAAATGTTTTTCTACTGTTATTGGACAGCAATAATCCATTCAGACTAAATAAATCTGATTGGCTAACAGGAAAAAACAAGCCGTGTGAGTATCCAATCAATGAATTCTGTGTTGGAAGTTTTCACCAGTGTAGTCAGGATGGCATTTACAAATGATGGAAAACAGTAAAAAACTTCAAAAATGGAGATCCACAGTTTTTTTGTTGTGACAGCAACGATACACTTGATGATTTGCGTCTCTATGCTTTGCTTTGGCTGACTTTGTATGACACATCATCACATCCCATGCAGCAAAGGAATGGCATATCTGGGCTTGTGTCCAACAAAATATTTAATTGGACTCAAGAGGCCTTAAATCATGATACAACATACATTTGATATGACAACTGTAAACCATTTAATGCATTCACTTCAGTGAGCCATTTGCCATTGGCGTTATACAGCTCTGTCACTTGGAGATAGCCCTCTCTGTTTGGCCATATGGACATTAATAGTTACTGTTTCGCACTGCAACCTCGCACACAGATGGGCTTTCTGTTTCATGATGCTCAGGACTTCTTCTTTTCCAGCATTCTTCATAAAATCACTCTGAAACACAGTACTCTGCTGAACGATAAAGACACCGGCATAAATTACTCTGTTTATAGCTGTACATTCCAAATTAAGGCTTTGCCATTAATTGAGAACACGACGTCAAAGAGGCATCTGTTAGTTTTGGCCGAACTAAGCCTTCCCACACTTCTCCACATACTGCAGCTCAACTTTAGGCTGAAATCCGTTTACTTATGCCCAGAGTTAACTTTTTCTTTGGTTACATTTTAGCCTTTCACATAGTTTTAAAGGGCACACATAGTAAGTGCTTTATATATGTATTATTCACTCTCATACCACATCTGAAAAAGAAGCTGTGGAAACAGCCCGTTTTGAAATCATTGTTTTTGTGATGTCACAAAAATCTCAGCATTCTCATAGGTCTGCCTATTCAGATGATAACACTTGCCACGCGGTTTAAATATTTCTGCTTGGACAGAGTGGCCAGAACAGAGGTCATTTATATATACACTAGATGGATGTGTCACAAAAGTATTGGGTTTTGGTTAAGGTATTAAAGGGTTTATCCTGCTTTTATTGGAGTAACTCTACTGTCCAGGGAAGGCTTTTCTACAAGATTTTGGAGCATTGCTGTGAGGATTTGATTGCAATGTTGGATGATCACCACTTCCCAGCTCCACCAACTCATCCCAAAAGTATTGAATGGGGCAGAGAACACAGTTCCTGCTCCACAACTCAGTGCTGGGCTTTATCCTCCTCTTGCCCACACCTGGCATTAGACATGGCGCCATTAGGTTCATGTTTATCTGCACCAGAGAGTTCTATTCTATTGGCAGCACTTCTCTACAGGGACTAGACAAGCTGTATGTATACATCTGTGTCAGCAATGGGTGTAAGTTAAAGTAGTTGAATGCAATTATTAGAAGGAGTGTTCACACATATTTGGACATATAGTGTATATCAAGGTTAAAGGTGCAGTAGCAGTATAATTAGTTATAAGGGGTACAGTAATTTTGCCAACGCACTTGCTTTAGTCATCAAGAAACGCTATCATTTACTCCATCACTCCATTTCTGTGATGCTAGTAGCCCTCTTTTATTGTCATAAATGCCTGAATGTGTTCTGTACTTTCATTCCATCATGGTAAGAGAATGTCAAATGTAAGAAAAAGAAAAATTCATCAGAATATATGGCTTTTAATGTAAAAGCCTATCATCCTTTCTATCTTTTTTATTGAGTTTGCTGAGTGGAG
>BRDA01090903.1:0-11984 GCA_036984385.1 Crenuchus spilurus
TGAACATTTCAGACCCCTCCATGATTTCTAAGTGGGAGAACTTGCAAATTTGCAGGGTGTTCAAATACTTATTTTCCTCACTGTAAGTTGTCACAGTCACCAGCTTGGGTTTGTCATTTTGAGGGGCAGAAATGATTTTTTGTTCCCTCTTATGGATATATAAAGAGGAATTACAATGAATATACTCACATTTATTTAATTATCATATGCTTTTGTAATGATGTTGTGCAGTAGCAGCTGGTGAAAAAATATTGTAGTTGTATTGTAGTTAACACAAACCGCAGGATCTCAGTACTAAAATTGTCATTAGTTGCAGGCAAATGTGTAAAGATAGGAAGTACAGTATGTATCATTAGATTACCAACTGAGTCTGATTCAGAAACACATATAATAAAATGAGCAAAAACACTATCAAGACTAAATATTAGCCATTTCTAGAGACATGTATTACATGTCAATAATGTCAGACATTCCTACTCCACCACTGGCCAACTGCTGTGGACAAAAAATGAAGCCCTTCAGGCAACAGAGTCAAGGACGCTGATTGGCTAAATTTATGTTGCTATGCCTGTATCTTGTGATAGCAGGTCAGTGATTGGCTGCTGCATCTCTAACTGGGTGATATTTCTGTCAGGAAGCTAATTTCCCCCAGTATGTTTTACATATTGTATGTTTAGCACATACATATTTAAAATTCATGGGTACTGATTATTTTTTAAATGTTTATTTTAAAAATGAAAATGAAAAACAATTTCCAACAAGGAGGGCGGCACCCTAGCACCCTCTAGATGCCATCTGCCACTGATGTTGTGGTTTATTAGAGTAAGAGTGAGAGATTCTGTTTTCATGCAGCATTACATAAGGAGAAGAGTCCACTCAATGTAATAATGAAAGTGACCCTCCTGTTCTCACTGAATTACCAGCTGTCTACCTTCACTCTAATAAAAACTGTATTCTAATAAAAACATCATCAATAGTTCATTTAGGACACTACAGAGACTTTAAGCTCCCATAACTTCAAAACACCAACCAAAATCTTCATTAATTTCACATCAAAGCTTCAGCAAAACCAACAAACTCTGTGATGTGATCTTCAGAAATCAAGTGGATGTGAAAATTAATCAGTTAAAGCTTATAGTGGTGTTTTAGCTCCTTGTTCTTGTTCACTACCTTTTGCTACCTTAGCGTCGCTTTCAACAGGCACTTCACTTTTACTGAACAGCGGTCAAAAGTACCTCTTCTACATTAGCATCTAGGAGATAGCATCAGAGATAGAGAGGAGGTAGCATCTAGGAGATGCTACGACCGCAGTGCCCCTAGTGGTTTGGCATAGTTGAAGAAATTTACGCTACTCGTTAGCTGGTATTTTAGTCGTTACCTAGAACAAAAATATTCCAAGATCTCGACTCGTTACCTGGAATACTCGTTAGTAGGGATGCTCGTAAGTAGGGTTACCACTGTATATGTCCAAATAACTATATTAAAATTATGCAAATGTTGAAAAATAGCTGAAAATATTGTTGTTTATGATTTCTAATATGCTGTAATAACACAAGATTACAATTTACTGTTGAATACAAAAATGTAGGAGTCTTGTAGATTTATGTTTGTCCCAGAAATCAATTTATTAGGCTGCATAACACTGAGTGGACTTTATGTAGGTTCATGTTGCAACTTGTCTTTTGAGTGAGTGCTCAGTTAAGTTTTTATGGGACTCATTCAAACATCAGTAAAGAGCTGTAATCATATATCCATGTTTAGAATATTTGGCAAATGTATATATGAATATATGGAACATAGTTTATTTAAAGCAGAATCTGTAACTGGCAGATCTATGTGTTGTATTTATCTTACAAAACAAGTGTTTTGGGAGATTTTCACTCTCTTAATAGAAACGTTACTTTGTGTAACTCACATTGTGTAACTGTAAATAATTTGTGTTTACCTGCAAACAGCAGCTTTACAACATTTGATGATTAATCTAATATTAGCTACAAAATTATTACCAGCTAGACAGCTTATGAACTGAAGTGCATCTCATCACTGAATAACTACCACAGGTAATGCCCAGTGGAGCTGCAGTAGGGCTGCACTTTCATAGTCGCATAAAATAAACAACAAATAAATAAACAATTATTTATATGACAATTAATCATCAGCAGAAATTTCCTGATCTTCACACACCTAGTCCCACTTCAGTCCTCTGATACTGACTGAATGCTTTTCAGGGAACCTTTCCCTCAATCCTGTTCACAGGATTTCTTATGTTCATGAAGTCTATATGTTGAAACACCTCCTCGTGATCTAACACACAGTACCTAAAGCATTGTGCAAAACTAGGCAATTATAAGACTTCAAATTCATGTGGGTGTCGGAAATAAGATTGATCATGGCACACCAGGGAAGCCTGCCCATGCTGGATTCAAACTGAGTGCTCATAACTTCATAAAAGAGAGTAGAATAATAGATCAAAGGATAGAGGCTGACTGAACTCTGCCTGATGGGACTAATAGAGCAGGCTGCAGTGAGACCACCAGTGTAGTCTTCATGACGGTTAAGAATGTCAATTTGCAAGAGCACTTCAAAGCCCAGATTACAGTTCAAATCCAAGTAATTCCCATGCACTTAAATTTGTTTACGGAAGAGGGAGATTCTTGATACTTTGCCAGCAAGGAAGAGCTGAAACAGTGTCACAGTTGCATAAGGATCCAGCATTTGCATTATGACTGTAAACGGAAGATAGCAAACTGGATGGTCTATGTTTCTCAATGGAGCAGCAATAAAAACTACCTACCATGAACAGCAACAGCAGCATATTGCAATGGCCAGCAGAATACATCACCAAGAATTTCATTTTCCCAACTTCTACTGTCATGATTTAGTGATGGAATTCTGACTTTAAAATGTATAGTATATGGACTCTCATAGTACCTAAACAACTAGTGGTGTCACATCAATGCATATGAATGGGAATTGGCATGATTGTACTTATTCCAATGCCATTATGAAGTCTGTATATTGTTCTGATTCTTTATTGATTCTGTTATGGATATGCTGATGTATAATTAAAGTATTCTGAAAAGGTATACACAAATTTAACACTGTGAACACAGCCCTGATAGCACACATGCTGTATGTCTATAAGGCATCTTAGAACAACTTAAATGATTTATTCCAAATCATTTATTTTGGTCTTGTGATCATTAACAGTTTCAGACACTGAATGCATTAAAAGCATGTGTGTTATAACATCCCTGAGATGTTAGAAAGGCAGGTCTGAATTGCAGTTGCTCCTCAGAGTCCAGCAGTGATGTCTGAGACATACTGCTGATGAGCAAACACTCTATTAAATATGTAATTCAGATGCAAAGAACTGCTTCTCATAGATGTCTCTGAGATGTATTTGTGCTTACTGGGAGTCTCCAAAGTCTGCTTAATAATATTTTGAACGTTAAAATAAATTAATATTCCTTTTTCAAAAGGGAATAAGCTTGAACCAAATATAAATCTAGCACAGAAAATCAACAGAAAAATGAGCATGTCATCTTAATCTGTGAGAATCCTCGATCTCGCTGGGCTAATGAGAGAATATTTAAACAATTTTCATTTGAGTGTTCTTAATCAAACTTAATCAAATAAGAAATCTGCTGAGTCTGCCTGTGGGGTGCTAATGTTTTTTTTTTATTATTATTTTTTATTTACTTCTTATACTGCAGAGGTGACATGCTTCTTTGATTGGCTGGCAGGTTTCTTTTTTTTGTATAATGGGAGGCCTGTGAAGTAGATTGGGTAAAAAAAAAAGTTTAATCACAATTCTATATCTACATTAAAGCTGAATGTTTACCATAACCAAGCAAACTAGACTAGTTGAGCTGACATTATCCTTGTCCATGAGAAAAGAAAGTGTTCAAATATTCATGTTTTCTAATGTTATAATTACACAAAATTCTGCATAATGTAGCATATATTGGCAAAGACTAGATATGTTTGGGCGTCCTGTTCCCTCTTCCCCTCATAAATCTCTTCTCCAGTATGGTGCCAGTATGCTCCATATTTAACATTCCTTTAGTTTCAGATCATTATAACTCACCCGATCAGCACATATTCTCTATATCCTTAAGATCCTGATCTGTAATAGCTCTATAAAATATTTTCCGGAGGTCAGTATAAAAGTGAATATGTATGGTACATATAACTAATAACTAATAACTACATGCTTTATGCAGCATATTAGCTACATAATTTCCCCAGTTTTATATGCTTTTAATATACAGTTGAAGAAAAAGTATGTGAACTCTTTGGGATTACTTGAATTTCTGCACAAGTTGGTCATTAAATGTATTCTGATCTTCAGTCAAAACAATAGACAAACACAACGTGCTTAAACTAATAGTACAAAGGGCCCCGAGTTGCTCCATTGGCAAAAACGCTACCACTATGACCCGAGGATTGCGAGTTCGAATCCGTTCAGCATTGATCAGCATTGAACAGCATTGCCTCTCTCGTGCTGTTTGCCAACAACAGCCGGGGCCCGTTGCAATGTCCGCTGGCTCAGGCATCTACTGATTGGTCCAATCGGAGCTGGGGACCATGTGTGCTTTCCTCTGAGCGCGTTAGGCTCTCCAGTGACGGTGTATCAGCAGTGGCTCGAAAAGAGGTGGTGGCTGCATCACACGCAATGGAGGGGGCTTGTGCTTGCCTGCACCCTCCTAGAGTCAGAGACATTGCAAAGTGATGGGGAGAGGCCTAACAGAGGGGATGGGCTAATTGGCTACCACTACATTGGGAAGGGGATAAAAATTGAAACAATAAATAAATAAAAAAATTAAATAAAAAATAATAATAAAATAAACTAATAGTGCAAAAAAATATGTTTTCAAGTTTTTATTGAACACAATATGTAAACATTCACAGTGCAGGGTGGAAAAAGTAAGTGAACCTTTAGGCCAATAACTTCTCCAAGAGCTAATTGGAGTCAGGAGTCAGCCAACCTGGAGTCAGGAGTCAGCCAACCTGGAGTCAATCAATGTTATGAGACTGGATGTGATGGTTAAAGCTGCCCTGCCCAATAAAAAACACACCAGTTTTGAGTATGCTGTTCTCAGGAAGCATTGCCTGATGTGAACCATATCTAACACAAAAGAGCTCTCTCAAAATGTAGTTGTTTAGAAAGAACACACAACACTATGTGTGGAGAACAAAAGGCACAGCAAAAACAACATCAAATCCTCATCCCAAATGTGAAATATGCTGGAGGGGGCATCATGGTTTGGGGCTGTTTTCCTACCTCAGGGCCTGGACGGATTGTTGTCATCAGCAGAAAAATGAATTCCCAAGTTTATGATGCAACAGGACAAAGACCCAAAATCATAGAAGAAAATCCACAACATAATGACAGAATGACAGAAGAAAATACACCTTCTGGAGTGGCCCAGTCAGAGTTCTGACCTCAACCCAATTGAGATGTTGTGGCATGACCTCAACAGAGTGATTCACACCAGACATCCCAAGAATATCGCTGACCTGAAAGAGGAATGGTCCAAAATTCCTACTGACCATGGTGCAGGTCTGATCTGTAACTACAGGAAACATTTGGTTGAGGTTATTGCTAAGAGGGTCAACCAAGTATTAAATCCAAAGTTTCATATACTTTTTCCACCCTGCACTGTGAATGTGTACATGTTGTGCTCAATAAAAACATAAAAACATATATTTTTTTTGTGCAGTATTAGTTTAAGCAGACTGGGTTTCTAAAAGAAGAAAACGGGATTGGGCTGCCTATGCAACACTAAAAGGCTGTTCATTTGTGTTATTAGATTGAGATTTCCAATGAAAACTCCCTCATCAATATCCACTGGATAAACTACCAGAAACAGCTTGGCTTTACGATTAGTTCTTATCTGTATAAATGAAACACAAAGCTGGCTACATTTCTGCCAGCTGCAGTGTAAATGGGGTAACAGCATTCAGGGTGTCCTGTTGTACCAAATTAATAGATTTTGCCTCCACATCATCCTTCAACTTTATAACTTCTTTACATATGATATAAATGATCATAATATATGATAATTACCATTAGCATGGCACTTGTACAGAGAGTGTCAAATATATGCCATTCCTGGAATTTTAGCTCATATTGCCTCTAAAGATGCTTCAACAAAACGCTGTATCCACTCTTACCTTAAATTATCATTTTACAAACATTAACAAGTAGCACTGCTGTAATCTTTCTTTGTGAAGTGAAACTATGCTTTGGACCAATTCTTCCTTGTAGAGGCAGAGTGTGGGAGTTGGGAATACACAAAAATGTCCAAGGTTTGAAAACTGTGAAGAAACTGCATTGCAGCACTATCTGCATCTCCTGTGGCTGCTTATTGGTGTAATGGAATGTGAACTGAGAATGTAAAGGTCTCAAAAGACTGATCCAGTAACTGAGAGAATGATCACACTGTTCTGCAGCCTACATTGCATTGCTTTATTCCCTATGTGCAACATTGAGGAGGCGGGTAGTGGGGAGATGTGGACATGGGGGGGGGGGGTCCTCCTCTTTCTTTAAGGGAACTGAACCGTAACTTAATGCGCATCTCCGATAATTAATTTCGAAATGAGAGCAACTCGTCCGGCACGGGCGTGATTAATGCCAAGCCATACAAACCACTAAGCCGAGGCCGAAGCAGGCTGGCTGGTTCATTATGGAATCGTGAGATAATTTTCAAGAATCCATCATCAGAAGTTATCTGATGAAAACACAGCAGTAATGAGAGGCCGCAGATTTGCTGTGTCAAGACCCTGGCGGGTCCCTTGCCTCAGCTCCTCTCAAATTGGAATACATCCGCCTCAAAAGCCCATTACGAGAAAAGAAAAGGCAACCTTAGAAGGTTATTACTTAGTCTGCAAAACTATTCTTAAAGAAATATTGGTTGGTTCTTCCTTGACTTTGATAATGTTAAAATAACAGAATCAAATCAACATTTAAAAGGAGAGAAAAACAGCAAAGATGTGCTACTAATCAAAATGACTTCCTTACTTAACTGTGGCACTGGGAGTCTAATTGGCTAAGAATGAATGACCTTTAAATAAATAAAGAAAGAAAAGAATCATATTTTGACAATTTTTCACTTAACTCTGATGTATTCGATCAGCCATGACATGTTGGGATTCTAAATTTGGCTTAATTAGGTTTTGAGCTGGAACTGAAAGACTAATGTTGCTATCACACACTAGAACTCAAGACTCAAACACACAGGGATGACTGACCATGTCTCAGGTAAGTGCAAACACTAGTGAATCTTAAAAAATACAATATTGTGAAAAATTCATCCAATGTGTTCATAACTGAGTTACAAAATGTAAACTGTCATATTTTATATTCATTACACATACACATTCCAAGCCTTTTGTTTTACTGTTGATCAGTAATCCAGAATTTCCAGAAAATTCAGAAAGTTATTAGAATTTTTAATTTCAAGTTTGAGTAAATTACGATTTATACAGTATCAACATGAAAACCCTTGGAAACAGTGCAAAACAGCTTGAAATATGTCACTTTACATGTAATGAATATAAAATATATTACAGTTTACCTTCTTGAATTAAATTATGGACACAAATTAACTTTTCACATTATTCTGATGATGCACTAGTATATGTAGATACTTAATTCTGCTGAAATGCTAAAAGCACACAAGGTCAGAGTGTGAGTGTCGACTAAACTGAGTCTCAACTACTATAAAAGACTTTTTTTTTTCTTTTTGTATTCATATTGATGTTGAAATGCAGCAAGGAGTCTGTCAGATAAAGGCAGAAAGAGCAGCATCCAGCACTCAACAGCAACAACACAGAGCTTTCAAAGAAAACACAACTAAGGGGAGAAAAATACAGTATGTGGATTTGTCTCATTTTTGTTTCAGTAACTTTCATAATACTCTCACAGAACAACATCCTTTCAGCCTACAATAGGCTTGAAAAGACAGCAAGCAACAAAATCTGTGTCTAGAACATTTGGCTTCTGTATGTGGCTTCATCAAACCATTGTAATTAGAGACTTCTGAAGGTTAAATGCTTAATTCTCAATTATTTATACTGTAATTAATGAAGTTCAAGATGTTGCATCATAAAAAATGCTGAGAATTGCTGCAAAAATGCTACATTGAAATATGCTACTTTTTCTTTAATGGCTGGCCATTTGAAAACAATGAGATATGATCAAGTAAATTTGATATAAATATCATATTTATGCATCTCTAAAAGTAGTGATGCAAGAGGCACACAATGCAGCAGGAACTGCCTACACTGCCACCATGTGGAGAAAAAGGGAACCTGATGTGCTTTTTGTTGTAAGTAGTATATCACATTATTTTACCATTATATGTTTACACTGATAATCTGTATTAACATTTACAATCCTTATAAATATTTCTGTGAACATGTTTGTGGTTATTAATATTTTTTTACAAACTGTTTTTTTTTTTTTTTTTTGTATTAGTGTTTATTTTTTGGGGTGGTGCAATATGTTGATTCAACATTTGATACAGTGTGCCAAAGTGAAAAAAAAAGAAATCTGTCAGGTCAAATATGTGAAAAAGATACCAAACATTGACATTTATATGTGGCATATAAAGGCAAAATCTAGCGCTCAAAACAGTCAAGATACTGCAAGACTCCCAAGGGTTGAATGTCTTTTTTCCCCATTTATTTTACGTAGGTAACAAAGCACAACTATGAAGAAGAAGAGTTGTACTTTTATTTATGCCCTCAGGGAAATTCTGTTCTGCATTTACACCATCCATGCAGTGAGAACACACACACACACACACACACACACACACACACTAGTGAGTAGAATACACACACATAGGGACAATGAGCATGAACGTCTTGACAACTGAATAGCAGTTGAAGGTTAGGTGAGTTGTTCAAGGGCACTTCAGTCATGGATGATGCAGAAATGTTGTTCATTCACAACCAGGTTTTAATGTTTCTGCTGGTTCAGTGGTTCAAACTGGGGCCTCCCAGTTCCAAACCTGCTTTTGTAAACTGCCCCATTGTGAAGGTTCCACCAAAAGTGGAATCTCCAGAGTGTGCTAACCATTACACCATGGAACCAGTTAAACTGGTTGAGTAGCTTCTTAGCAAACCTTAATTTGTACTTAATATAACATTGTACAGGTGAAATGAAATACAACACTGTAGTTGCAAAAAAGGTTTGTGTTCGTCATAAAAATTCAAAAGGTAAGTTGTCATGTATTTTACATTCATTACACATAAAAGTGACATATGTCAAGCTTTTTTATTTTAATGTTGATACTGTTTGTGTAATTTACTCAAACTTTAAATGAAATATTTCAATAAACTGAGATTTCTGACTATAATTATATGTAAGCCATACTGATCAAAACAACAACAAAAAACAAGACAAAACAAAACAAAAAAACATTGAAATGTCATTTTACATGTAATGAACATAAAATATATGACAGTTTGCCTTTTTGAATTGAATTGTGAACAGAAATCAACGTTTTCACAATAATCTGATTTTGTGATGTACCACTTTATAATGTTTATCTGGACCAGAAGGATCCAGTATCTCTGTGTTTCTAATGCCATTTCTCCTAAGGGATTTTATAAGAATCTCCATTAAGTCCCCTGTGTCCTAAAAGAGCATCATTTGAGCAATAAAATGTTCCACTCAGAGCTGTAAAGACTTGGCTTGATGTTATCTGATTACATAATATCACTTATCTACAGAACCTCTTTAAGAGACAGATATTTTTTAAAAGGGTTCATAAAGAACAGATGAACAAGTGTCAGGCAGCCCTCCAAGGCAAGCTTATTCCCAGCCAGTGTACTGACAGCAAACTGCAAGCCGCATGATCAAAGATAATGACTTTTTAATCTGCTTTGGTTCTACAGTAACCGGAGTGTACATATACAGTAGCCACAGTCCTGCAAATAAAGATGGTAAAAGAATGACTGTCATCACTCAAGTGCATGGAATGTATGTAACATTGCTACATTTTCTTGGTGGCATTTCAACTGACATTTTCAAAAGACCTCCACTCTTCCAAATCCAACTCTCTGATCAATCTACTTTTCCATTAAACTGTCCAACAGCAAGACTTTTATAGCAAAGTCTCATATGACATTTTTATGATTTCTAAAATATTTTTTTAAGTGTCATCACCACATACATATTTAACTTGATTGTCACCATATCCTTCATCAAATACAATGTACACAGATATGTATGAAAAAATCATTCTCACTTAGCACTTTTCCACCAAAATAACTCTGGTTCTTGAACTGGTGCCATTCGGGCTTATGAGAACCTCGGTGCTTTTTAGTGAACCAGCCCGCATTTCCACTAGTTGAACTGAGGATATGTCACGGTTTACGTCATCAACAAAGCGGAATTATAAACAAAGATGACGGAGTCCTTCGACCACTTGCGAGCATTTGTGCTCTTGGTACAAATGTTTGTTTTACTTCATAAGTCAAATCTAGAGCTGGTACATTCCCTCGTCCAGCTCCACTGCACGATAGCTCCTTTTCAGAATCTCTGTAGTCCTTTTTTAGCTTCTTTAGCTAATTTATCACTCGCTCTCTTGAACGAACAAAACCTGTCCAAGCTAAATCCTCCACCAGCTCGCTGTAGAGTTTCTCCTTTCTAATACTCCCTGTTACTGACAGTGTATTTGTTCAGTGTCTTTCTATGTATGTATGTATGGATGTAACAATTAGTGATACTGTTCCTTTAAGAACGCATTTGGTTCGGAACTCAGTGGAGCATAAGTAACGTTCAGCACGGACCTTTTAGAGTGTAGGACAAGCAAGTAAGAACGGCTTATTGTGGGTCTCTCTTTGCTGTCTTTATATAAGACTTAAGTACATAAAGAACTAGCTTCAAGCATTTATGTGAAGTTAGATGTTAAGTTTAATCCGCTCGTGGAGAAGAGTGAAGTGCAGCACCGAAGTTGATTGTATTCCTCCCGTTTGGTTACAGCAGGCAATGAGGTGTGTTCAAATGTTTCTTCTTATGTGAGTTTCCATGTAAATGTGATGAAACAGGCATTTTGTTTGTAAACTTAACATGTACTAGTTTATATTGGTCACCGTGTTGTTATAAAGCATGTTACATGATGTCTAAAGGGCCGAATGTATAAGAAAGGACTTATTGCTTGATGTATAGGAATTGTGAAATCTCTGAAAACTTTTTTTGTTTTATTTATTAGTTCTCACGATGGTAACGCTGGGTAATCCAGTTGATGAGCCTTGAATAAACATCCGTATACAAAGAACTTGTCCTCGTAGTGACTGACGGGAGTAACACTCCCCTCAAGTTTCTCCTGAAACTCCGGAGAACACCAAATAGATAACAAAAACTGAGTTTCTTCAATGGACCACTGTACGCTACGAGTCGCCTCAGTGTGCAGGCGCGTTTGGTTCGCACTGAAAAACCTGCTAGTGCTGATAGTGCTGCAATGCAGTTTCTTCATTTTTTGGTTCCCGCTGCGAACGAACGTTCCTGGTTCGGGGCGCTATTTTTGTTGGTGGAAATGCGCCGAACGGTTCAAAATTAGGTTCGTGAACCAGAACGGTGCCGGTTCCATGTTGGTGGAAAAGTGCTAACTATGCCATAAGGACAGGCAACATTAAAAAAGCACTAAACTTTCACTCTTACCTTGTTATATCTTTCAATTAATGCATCAAAACAGCCCATCATATCCTTGGGTGCCCAGTGGGATGGCCAAACAAATTTCATGGATGTGCCCACCTCAGGCAACCCATTGGATCCACCCTAATGTGGAGGGCATTTTTATTCATAATAATACTGAATAAATCAAGCAATTATTGATTTGTTTTAGTTAATTACTCAAGTTGTAGTCACAAAACTCATTCAAAAGTGCACCAAGAGTCACTTTTTCAATCTCATATATTCAGCAGAAGTGTTTTCTGCTTGCCACACAGCCTCTCTTCCTACGTAC
>BRDA01090909.1:0-16921 GCA_036984385.1 Crenuchus spilurus
ACTATTAATCACTAGAATAGGAGATATTAGTCCATAAACAGCCTCAATAAAC
This sequence comes from Crenuchus spilurus, assembly GCA_036984385.1. Taxonomy (NCBI): domain Eukaryota; kingdom Metazoa; phylum Chordata; class Actinopteri; order Characiformes; family Crenuchidae; genus Crenuchus; species Crenuchus spilurus. Next base: position 53 of record BRDA01090909.1, read on the forward strand.
ACTATTAATCACTAGAATAGGAGATATTAGTCTATAAACAACCACAATAAACACTATTAATCACTAGAATAGGAAATATTAGTCTATACACATCCTCAATAAACACTATTAATCACTAGAATAGGAGATATTAGTCCATACACATCCTCAATAAACACTATTAATCACTAGAATATGAGATATTAGTCCATAGACATCCTCAATAAAGACTATTAATCACTAGAATAGGAGATATTAGTCCATAAACAACTTCAATAAATACTACTCTTTTTTGGAACAGGAGATCTGTGTAAGCATTTTTTTAATGAAAATGTCTTTGATAAGCACTGTCTTGTTCAACCTTCGTTAAATAAATAGCATTAATGCTAACTCAAAGCACATAGTGAGCATATTCCTACATCCTGGCATGATACATTGTGTGAAATATGTGTTGTAGCTGTAAAGCTTATAAGCTCACTGTCACCAATTTGTGAAAGACACCAAACCTGAGCTAGAAAGCTGTCTTATGTCACTCTTTTACCATGTCAGTGTCACTGCTTTACTGAGAGTGATCCACCACGCAAATAATTATAGCTAATCGACAGCAGCCCTGTGGTCAAAACCTGAGCAGTGAGACAAGGCTAGAGGTGGGCTGATGACTTTTGCACAACAGATGGGCTGTAATCTGCGAATGGTACACCTATATACTGTACCTATAAGGTAGTTGGTTCATTTATAAATTGTAAACAGCAAGTAGGTGTATCTAATAAAGTGCATGATGAGTGTAAATCAGACGTTCTCTCCAGCTGTTCTCACAGTTTGCACGCCTTTTTAATTAAATTGTGTTTTTCCCAGTTTTTTTTTTTTTTCATAATTAAATGATTCAATCCTTTGAGGCTTTGAGTTGTTCTAACTTTGCAGCCTCCTTGCTGAGGTGTGAACTTGCTGTAATCTCAGCTCTACAGTAAGGGCTTTATAATGTGAGAGATAATAAACACAACAGAGTTGCAGATGATGATCACTCTGTTCAATCTGCTATTAGAGCTGCTCATTTGAATCCAAACTCAGAATGCTGAATAGGCCCATGAGGAACAGCGTGTGCCAGCGCTGGGCCAACAGCGGGCTGGCGTTAGTCTGGCCAGGCTGCTGATGAGCACGTGATTGGGGGGGCCACAGGTGTGCTGTTCACATTCCCATCATTAAGCTGGAGCTGGGCTCTGATAGCTGCTTGGCTTGGCCGCTCTGAGCCCACCACAGCTGTCAAAACACATTACAGTGTGCGACTTCCTCCCCAACCCTGCACCATAAACCACGCAGTAATTACTCAGCTGGACAATCCACACTGTCTCTGACAGAGCACTGGAAGCACATCCACACTACCTGGTCACCCCTGAGAGAGAGAGAGAGAGAGAGAGAGAGAGAGGATGCGTATATACTGAGATAAGCAACAATATACTGTATATATATTTAATGTTTTGTGGCAGTTCATCAAGTTTTATTTATTCATTAATGTTTATTGTTAATTTTTTCATTATTTTATGAGATAGATAGATATACAGTAAATCTGCCAGTGTTAAATCAACACTATTAGAGTTAAATTAACACTGGGAGTGTTACATTTTGACACCCTCAGTGTTAATTTAACTCTAACAGTGTTGATTTAACACTGGCAGATTTACTGTGTAGATGGATGGATGGATGGATGGATGGATGGATGGATGGATAGATAGATAGATAGATAGATAGATAGATAGATAGATAGATAGATAGATAGATAGATAGATAGATAGATAGATAGATAGATAGATAGATAGGTGGGTGGGTGGGTGGGTGGGTGTTAAGTTGCAATTTATTGGGCTGCATTGAATAGAATAGAGATTATAATAGAATAGGAAAAAAAATGTATGAAACTGACGTGAAGTGAACTGTAATGAATTTAATTGAACTGAAATTAATTGAACTAAACTGAGTTCAAATGAACTGAATAGAATATAATGAAATATAATAATAATAAATTAAAAATTTGAACTTTCCTTCAACTAGAATAGAATAGAATAGAATAGAATAGAATAGGGCAAAATTGAATTGAAGTGAAATGTACAGAATTGAACTGAGAGGCAGAGAAGGTGACTTAAGGATAATATGTAAATAATTAAAGTGTTATGTGTTAAACACAATACAAAAAAAAAAGCTCTGAGCCATTGGCACTGGCAAAATGGCTCTTCAGCTTAAGTGGTGTCATATGAAAGCCCTTCTCTCTCTCTCTCTCTTTCTCACTGTGTGTGTGTGTGTAGATGTGTGTGTGTGTGTGTGTGTGTTGTAAGTGGTTGTTTGGGAGTCAAATGCAAATACACGAGGCTGCTTTTTCTGATGGTGGGATGAGACACCTGTGCAAACTGATGTGTTACCAATGCAGTGTGTTTCACAGTCACAAACACACACACACATACACACACACACACACACACACAAAGAGCAAACCTATTCTGTCCCCTTGCTGTTTATATTCATCTATACACAAAGACTGGACTCATGCATGTGATTGGTGGAAGAGTTTAATGTCCTGACGATCCGATTGCCACCTGCTGTTTGATGTTACAGTCAGTCATATTTGACTTGAAATAAGCAGCATACATCCCTAGAACCCAGCACTCATTATCAGTAGTGGTTCATCAGGTGAGGCAGGGGACGTTAAGCGTCATCAAATAAAGTTAGAAAGTTAAAAAAGTTAAGTTAGATGTTAAGTGAAACCTCCATGTCGTTAACAAAGATAAACAAATAATCAGCACTACTCAAACTGAACGCAAGAGGTGACCAGAGGGAGGCCAAGTGCACTGATAAATAATCATGTCTCATGTCTAGATAACATCATCATATGAACCAATTAGCTTTTACTACTACTTGTTAATATTTGATTAGTTAAAGTTGACTAGCATGGTCTTGGAATATATTATGGTTTTGTTTGGCTGGGATTTAGGGTAGAATTTATTGTCTGGACTGGGTGAGTAAGCATCATTTGACAGAAATGGTCTTTGCATTTATTTTGAATGTGTTATATTGCTCATTATCATTAGATAACACTTGTATAATGTACCTGCATCAGTAGATGGACTGTGCGTCTGGAGTCAAGGATGGTTCACTGTTTAATATGACAATTGTGACTGTTTTGTGAGATATCAAAAATATGTTCTGTTGAAATGGATTTACCCATCAGCCTTCTCAAAAATGCTCCTCATGGACTACAACTGATTATTATTCAGTTATTAATATTTATCATGATTTATTATTCAGTTATGGCTATAAATTATTAAATAACTACTTGCAAAATTATGTTCTGGATGGAAAGAATACTGTACTGAACTAGCTGTGATAGTACAGACTATTCACTTGAGTATACGTCAACATTATAAATAAGGAAAATAAATGAAAGGTTACACAACAAAATTCATGCAAATGAATGACACCAAGATGCAAAAACCTTTCTCTACCAAACAAAATATGATTTATTTTCAGAATTTTGGCACCTTGTTTGAATTTTTTTTTTCTTCAGCAGAAGACGCCAATATTGGATGCACCCAATTTTCAAATAATGAAAAGATTAATTTAATTCAAAAAGGTAAATTTTTTAAATATGTTATATTTATTATAATAATAATAATAATTCATTTTATTTCAAGGTGCCTTTCTGGACACTCAAGGACACCGTACAAACAATAAAAATACAAATAAGATATATAGGATGAGGAAAAGAGGAAGACAATAGAATAACACAGATAAAATAAAATAATAAAATAGTTTACAAATTATTAAAAATCAAGTATAATAGGCTAATTTAAAAAAGTGGGTCTTTAGTCTGGATTTAAAATCAGAGAGGGAAATTATTACATGTAAATACACTCAATAGCTACTTAAATTAGTTAGCCGGCTAACTAGTCTTAGGTTACAAGCTTTTTTTTTATGGTTATCAAATAAATGAATAAATAAACCAGCTAAGTTAATTGATTTATTAAAATAAACTAAAGTAAAAGTACAATTTCAATAACTTATTTGCAGTAAAAATACATTGTGGGGAGAAAATTATGAGAGAAATATGTGTCCCATAAGGGCCTTTAGGATTTATGGGGTTAAAAAAAATACAAGACCACGAAACTGATAGCATTCAAAGCATTTTCCTTCAAGCTGACAATAAGCAAATGTTGCACTACACAGGGTCACGGCATGATGACCTCAGAGCTGGACGCTACAAAGCAAACTGCTGCACTCCATTCAAACCTGCATCCTCTGTACATGAGCCCAATGAAAGAGCCTACTCACAGACAAACTGCACAGAGTCTGCCTCTGGACATTACTGCTTTGACCTGCACATCTAGAATGACCAGTGAAAAGAAAAGAGTGGCAGAAAGCGGTACGATGAAAAGCGTCTCTTTATTCTTTGAATGTCCTTGAGAGAATATCTGTCCCTTTGACCTTTGCTGACCTGTGGGGTTTGCTGGACCTGCTAGGACAGTGGTGTCTGTGTGTAAGAGTGGTGGTCACTCTCTCTCCCTCTCTCTATGTGTATATGTGACTCTCTCTCTCTTTCTCTCTCTCTAGCCCTGAAGGGACAGCTAGGGATGTGTTTAGTTCCATCAATTACACACTCCACTCTCGTCATGGGGCAGTGGCCTGCTTTCATGATGAGGGTCGTTCTCATGCCCCATATCCTATTCTTTCTCTCTCTCTCTCTCTCTCTCTCTCTCTCTCTCTCTCTCTCTCTCTCCCGAGACCACACAGAGCCCTCACTCAATGAACAAAAAGGCATGACCTTCCACCCCCAAACTTAGGTGGAATAGACCTGTAGCTTCAGGGCAGAAGGAGGAACGGAGGACAAGGCCACAGATCTGTCCAGTGCATTCCCAGGCTTATTTTGCTATTATAGACATACATACATTGCATTGAAATTGGTTGAGTGGTAGTGTTTGGTGCCCATAAACTCAGGGCAGCAAACATTACATGCTGTTGGTTTAAATCAGATTGGCAAGCCTTCATTACCCTCGTGCTTTGTTACCTTGATTATTGAGTGATCAATGACTTGCAGACAGTTGTATTGTTCCACTTTGGACCAGTAGTTACTCATCCCTGCTGACCTGGAAAACCCAATAAGTCTTGTCACTTTGGAGATCATAATTTGCCATTGCCAAGTTTTATTACTGTTGATGGCACTGCATGCTTATGGTCAGACAATGACCAAAGTAGTTAAGTTAGTAAAGTTAGCAAAACACAACAAAACAAAACAAAACAAAACAAAACAAACCAACAACAAAAAAAACAAACAACTGAATGCATAGAAAATTACTTGCTAAAATCTCTACTGAAGTCCACTGAGTAAAACAATAATCTTAACCTCAATCCAAAAAATAATCCTAACCCTCAGTCTAGTCCTAATCCTAACCCTAATCCTAATCTCAACCCAAAACTTAATCTCAACCCTCAATGTGACCCTATTCCAAATCTTAACCTTAATCTCAACCCAAAACCTACTCCTAGGTTTTGGTTTTAGGTTCAGTGAAGTTCAGCACTAATCCTAACCTCAAATCAATCCTTAATTCTAACCTCACTCTGGTCCTAATCCTAATCCCAACTTTAACCTGAACTCAAAACTTAACTCTAACCCTCTTCCTGAGCATAAGCTTAACCATAACTTTAACATCAACCCAAAACCTAATCCTAACACTCACCCTGAGCTTAATCCTAACCCTAATCCTAATCTTAACCCAAAAACATTATCCTAACCATCAACCTGAGCCTAATCTTAACCATAACTCTAATCGTAACCCAAAACTTAACTCAAAACTTAATCCTAACCCTCACCCTGAGCCTAATCCTAACCATATCCCAAATCTTAACCCAAAACTAATCATAACCCCCACCCTGAGCCTAATCCTAATCCCAACCTTAACCTCAGCCCAAAACTCAATCCTAAACCATTAACCTTAGAATAATCCTAACTTTACTCTTAACCCAAAACTTAATCCTAACCCTTAGCCTAAGCCTAATCCTAATCCCAACCTTAACCTCAGCCCAAAACTCAATCCTAAACCATCAACCTTAGAATAATCCTAACTTTACTCTTAACGCAAAACTTAATCCTAACCCTTAGCCTAAGCCTAATCCTAATCTTAACTTTACCCTTAAACTGAACTCAAAACCTAATCCTAATCCCAATAACCTCAACCCAAATCCTATTCCTAACACTCACCCTGAGAATAATCCTAATCTTAACCTCAAACCAAAAGTCCAGTTACAGAATCTAGTAAACAGTGTGTCTGTAACAGTGTGTTGAGTATGTTGAGATTATCTGTATTAATTAATCATGTTATGTGTTCAGTATCTTCTCAGGTTAAAAATGATACATTTCAACAATGACAAACAACTGAAGTCAGATCATCAACACATTTTATTCTGAAACATCTGCTGATGATCAAATAAATGTATTCAGTATCTTACTGTTACACAGATACGCTGTTGGGATGTTATCAATAGTTGTGTTTCCATTGCAGTTTTGCGCAAAACTTTATCGATATTCTGTTTTGTCGAAAAAACAATTCAACAAAACAAGTTTCTCAGTTGTGGTGTTTCCATTAAATGTGAAATACTTTTATAAAATCACTTGTGAATATGTTTGTTCTCGCGATAAGTCATTACAAACATGGCGGCAGTGGATGTAAACACATACTTCAGCTTTATACATACTGCTACCACGGCACTAGTGCTCATCATCAGCCATCAGAGGAGACGGCGACTTATCGAGGCTTTGGAGTGACAAGCTCCTTATACTTGGGAGCGGCTACGTATGCGGCATTTTTGGGAAACTGTAGTCGATGGTTTTACAGAAGAGCTGTCGATTCAACATTTTAGAATGACACACTCAACTTTTAATGAACTTTGTGATGCTGTGAGATCTCTAGTGGAGCAGCTGCACATTGTCCTCGTTATTCCAAATATGCCGCGTCATCTTCATCCTCGCACTTTCTGTTGTCTTCTTCGTCGTGTTTTTCGCCAATAGAAACGTCCGGCTGTTGATCACGTGACTCCCTTAATGCGAAAAAAGTCAGTTTGAGTGTTTCCATTACACTTTTGTGATATAAACCAATTTCGATATGACTGAAAACCACCTCATCTTAGCGCAAAAGACTTTTATCGAAAAATGTGTTTTTTCAAAATTGTCGTGTTTCCATTAAGCAAATTTTTATTCGCAATTCTAATTTGCGATATTTCATGGTCAATGGAAACGCGACTACTGATTTGTTTCATCTACCAAATGACACTCAACATGTGACCAAAATGTCTGGGTATGAGTGAAGCAGTCTTGAGTTTACAGTAATCTCAAGATGAGAAATATTAGATTTAATATCCTTTCACTTCCTACATCAACTTTTAGAGAGGGAGTTAGAGAGGGAGGTGGGACATGCCTGGTTGAGAGGCTTGATAACCTTTTCTCCCCTCATCATCCATCTCTGTCTTTCACCATTGTTGTCAAAATAAAAACACTGTTATTCCAACCCCAGAGGTTCCCTGTCCTGCAGAGTTTAGAGTTTCCCTGCTCTAACACTCTCACTTCAAACCAAGAAAAGTTGTTTATTAGCTGATTTATTGCATCAGGTGTATTGGGGCTGGTAAAATACCAAAATATTAATGCTGTTATATAAAAACTTCATAAACTCAGCTGACCTTTAAATTGTATGAACATTTTATTGAGTGGAGCAAAACACTGAAAATTACAAACTTGATCAATCTCCCTGTGAACACTATACCATATCAAGTCATCACTATCTCACGTCGCCGTAGCGATCGGCTGCCCTTCTAGTAGCTCGTCAGTCTTGAATTTCCCCTCGGGGATCAATAAAGTATTTATCTATCTATCTATCTATCTATCTATCTATCTATCTATCTATCTATCTATCTATCTATCTATCTATCTATCTATCTTTTAGTGCACACTTTCCTAATATTGTTTGTCAAGAAGAGTTTTGCATGTCTTAAAGAGTTTTCAGGCTAGTCAGGTGTCCTAGAAAACACTGATACTCTTGGATTGAGGCTGTAATGGAGGCCTGGGATTTCTCCTCACAGCTAACTCCTCTCCTGACAGTGCATGTCTGATAGCAGTTCTGGAGAGCATCATCATCAACACTCACACACATACATTTGTAACCATACAGTCTTACACCTAAGTGTACACCAAATCTTACCTTAACCTCAGTTACCAACTTCATTTCATTTGTTAATATACATCAAATTCTGTATTTCAGGCCTGCAACATGTTCCAAAATAAGTTAGAACTGGGGCAGTTTAGGGCTAGTAATGAGTAGATATGAGCTAGCTGATCATGATTTGGTACCAAAGCAGTAACCAGGCTTTGAGGAGCAAAAATGGGCATCTCCATTTTATCAACAAATGCATGATAAAGTTACTGAAATGTTTAAAAACAATGTTTCTTTAAGAAAGATTGAAAGAGATTTGCATATTTCTCTCACTACAGCGCATAATTTCATTAAACAATTTAAGGAATCTGAAGGAATTTCAGTGTGTAAAGGGCAAGGGCGCAAGTCTAAACTAATCACCCATGATCTCAAATCTCTCAGAATCTACCACCATTCATCAGTAGCTGATATAACCACATGGGCAAGAGATTACTTTTGTAATTTGGAATTTGTCAAGCACTACAATAGAGAATTACGTTCACAGCACTACTGTGCAAGAAAGAAGCCTTATGTTAACCATTTCCAGAAACGATGTCAACTTCTTTGAGCTCAGAGGCATCTGGGATGGACCATCACACAGAAACAATGTGTATGTATCTTTTTTGGGAAGAATGCTATCAGTAACTATTCCAAGTGCCAGGGAATGTCATGGTGTGGGATTGTGTCAGTGCCCTTGGAAAAGGTTATTTACTCTTTTGAAAAGAACTTGCTGCCTTCAAGATGACATTGTTTTCATGCCCAGGTTTTTTTAACAATGAAAAACCACATGCTGAGGGCCCCGAGTGGCTCAGCGGGCAAAGACGCTACCACTATGACCCGAGGATCATGAGTTCGAATCCCGGTCATGCTGTTTGCCATCAACAGTCGGGGCCCAAGAGAGCAAAAATTGGCAGTGCTCTCTCTGGGCGGGTAGATGGTGCTCTCATTCTCCTTATCACTTTCAAGTTGCAATGTCTGCTGGCTCAGGCGTCTACTGATTGGTCCAATCAGAGCTGGGGACCCTGTGTGCCTTCCTCTGAGTGACGGTGTATCAGCGGTAGTTCAAAAAGAGGCGGTGGCTGCAGAACACGCAACGGAGGAGGCTTGTGCTTGCCTGCACCCTCCTAGAGTCATGGACATTGCAAAGTGATGGGGAGAGGCCTAATGGAGGGGATGGGCTAATTGGCTACCACTACACTTGGAAGGGAATAAAAATGGGCAAAAAACTAGAAATAAATAAAAAAAAATTAAATAAAAAGAAAGAGAAACCACATTTTACAAAGGCTGAGCTGTGGAAGAAGAGGGTACGGTTATTAGACTGGCCTTCCTGCAGTCCTTCCCTGTCATCAAGAGACAATGTGTGGAGATTTTTTACATGAAAAAGTGACAACAACCCCGTAATCTTGCACACCTTAAGATGTGTTGCAGGTGTGAAATGCAGGAATGGATGTGTATTAACAAAGGAAACGAAGTTGACCTGACAAAACATGAAATATCTTACGTTTATACTGTCTGTAGTGAAATGAAAGAGAAAAGTAAATATAAGAAACACAGTTTTATTCGCCACACTGTCCTAACTTTTCTGATTTACGGTTGCATATTCCTTTCATTATGAGGACATTTTGTAAATACCCAGACCACCACCCCCCCACACACAAACACAGCATTCCTCACTGTGTCTTATCTCTGCTCATGTCTCTGCCACTCAGTACAGAAACAGTGTTCAGCATGACTCTCACTCTCCACACAGAATCACAGAGCTGCTGTGTGTGTGTGTTCTTGTTTGTGCATTTGTATTTAATGTATGTGTGTATTTGTGTGTGACTTTGTATATATCTCTCCTGTCTTCATAATGATGACTTAATTAACAGAGTTTAAGTTTAGGGTTAGGATTAGGTTTAGGTGTACTATTACTTAGCTACTGTATTGCCAGGAATCATTGGAATGTACTGGGAAATGTAGTAATACCAAAAAAAGTTATGTTTCTGTTTCTGTGTGTGGGTCTGTGTGTGTTTTAGTGTGTGTGTGCATTGAATTTGTGTATTTCCCTGTGTGCATGTGTGTGCATGTGTGTTTTTGTGTGTGTGTGCATGAGTGTGTGTGGTTCCTGGTCTGGACAGGAACTGGCAGTGTGCCATTATCTGACAGCCAGCAGACCCAGGTGCACAGAGCCCAGGTGTGTGTCTATGAATAACACAATGAGCAAGTGCAAACAGAGAGAGAGAGAGAGAGAGAGAGAGAGAGAGAGAGACAGAGAGAGAGAGGATGAGAACGAATGCAAATGGAACAGGCCTGGTGTCATGGCTCACCTGTTGAACACCTGCAATATTCAATGGAGCACAAAGCACAATGCACAGCCACTAATCAAGCCTTTAAGGACCGTGAACCCTTCCGTGTTTATCCAGCCCTGTTTACATCCCATTTTGCATTCACGGGTGATTGCAGCGGAAGTGAAAAAGTCTGCCCTTAAACAAACTTGCAGAAAAAGTTTTCCTTCCATTCATATTAATCATCATGTATCTCTGTGTGTCCTTTTTCTCTGGAGCATTCCATCTCCATTTCACCTTCCACCATTAAAAACACATCAGGGATTACAGAGGCAATCAAAGTCTGTTATAGAGAGCGAAATCCTTTAAGTCAGGCATTACCACACACCTCACAAAGCACAGAGGTGTTCTAATCCACACACACACACACACACACACACACACACACACCAATCCTGCTAATGCATTCACAGCATATTCAAAGACACCACACTCAGCTCACATTTATATTCCAGCTACTGAGGCCAGTTTTAATATTCTATATGAATCCTAGGTTGGTTCAGTGCACATACAGAATGACTGAAAATCCAGTATTAGTTCATGTTTACTCTTCTATATCTTGTATAACATTGTCAATCTCTTGCACAAACCATGTTTTAACTCTTTATTAACTTCCCATGAATCCTGTATTTCTATATACAGCATACAGTTGCAAGAAAACATATGTGAACCCTTTGGGATTACTTGGATTTCTGCATAAATTGGTCATTAAATGTTATATTAAATTAAATTAAAACAAATCCAGTCTGCTTAAACTAATACAGCACAAAAAAAATGAAACGCTTTCATGTTTGTACTGAACACAACAAGTACACATTCACAGTGCAGAGTGCAAAAAGTGTGTGAATCTTCGGATTTAATAACTGGTTGACCCTCCTTTGGCAGCAATAACCTCAACCAAATGTCTCCTGTAGTTACAGATCAAATCAGACCTGCACAACACTTAGGAGGAATTTTGGATCATTCCTCTTCACAAATCTGTATCAGTTTAGCAATATCCTTTGGATGTTTGACGTGAATCGCTCTCTTGAGGTCATTCTGCAGCATCTCAATTGGGTTGAGGTCAGGAATCTGACTGGGCCACTCCAGAAGGTGTATTTTCTTTGCTGAAGCCATTCTTTTGTTGATTTACTTCTGTGTTTTGAGTCATTGTCCTCTTGCATCACCCATCTTCTGTTGAGCTTCAGCTGGCAGACAGATGGTCTTAAATTTTCCTGCAAAATGGTTTGATAAACTTGATGACAGCAATCCGTCCAGGCCCTGAGGCAGTAAAGCAGAACCAGACCATGATGTCCTTCAACCATATTTCACAACTGGGATGAGGTTTTGTTGGTGTGCTGTGCCTTTTTTTCTGTACACATAGTGTTGTGTGTTCTTCCCAAACAGTTTGGTTTTCCATCAATTTTGGTTTCAACTGTCTACCACTGTTAATTTTGACAGGTGATTTTGATTTAGTTTTAGTTTTAGTCTTCTTAAAATGTATATTAGTTTTTGTCAAATTTTAGTCATGTAGTTATTGTTAGTTTTAGTGTAGTTTTTGTTGACAAAAACTGAAAACATTTTAGTCTTTAACATTTAGTTTTAGTCAATTAAATGTTTAAAATATTTAATCTAATTTTAGTTGTATTTTTTAGTTACAATATTTTAAATTAGAGCTATTTTAGACTGCTTACTGTTATTTTAATAAAACATTAGTCTTTAATTTTTGTTACATTTAATAACACAATGACATCAGATATTGTGAAGAAAGTTGGCCCATTTTTCTTTTTCTAAAAAACTTTGTGTTTATTTAACTTTTACATGACAAAATGTAGTATGTAAATACAATTTGGTATCAACGTGACTAAACACACACATTAACAGCAATTTATTCACAGCCTCTTATCCTCTTTGTTTTGTGTGGCAGTGAAAGTGAAATTACACCATAAATTGCTTCTTCTTTTTTCCGTCCAAGCTGCGGCAGTGACGTCAGCACGTTGTGTTGTTAAACTGCACCAGTGTGACAGGGGAGCTTACGTGCTTTGAGAAAGTCAGATGTGCGGCAGGTTTATTTTAAAAAGCAGATTACTGGACAAAAACATTATTTTTGTCCTTCTGTGACATTTTCGTTTCGTTTTTATTCATCGACGAAAAGTCATACTTTTAGTCATAGTTTTCATTTTTAAATATTAGTTTTTATTTAGTTCTCCTCTCATTTTCGTCGTGAAAAAATGGTCGTCAACGAATATTTTTCTGCATAATTATCGTTAACAAAATTAACACTGCTGTCTACAGAATATTTTGCCAGTAATGCTGTGGAACATCCAGGTGCTCTTTTGCAAACAATGTTTGTTTTTTTGGGCAGCAGTGGCTTTCTCCTTGGTGTCCTTCCATGAACCCCATGCTTGTTTCATGTTTTACTTATTGTAGATTTGTCAACAAAAAGTTTAGCATGTGCCAAAGATTTCTGTAAGTCTTTAGCTGACACTCTAGGATTCTTCTTCACCTTATTGAGCTTTATTAATTGCGCTTTTGCAGTCATCTTTACAGGAAAACCATGCCTAGGGAGATTAGCAACAGTGCTGAAGTTTCTCCATTTGTAGACAGTGTGTCTTACTGTAGACACATGAACATCAAGGCTTTTAGAGATGCTACTGTGACTCTTTCCAGCTTCATGCAAGTCAACAATTCTTTACTGTAGGTCTTCTGAGAGGTCTTTTGTGTGAGACATGGTTCACATCAGGCAATGCTTCTTGAGAACATCTAACTCAAAACTGGTGTGTTTTTATAGGGTAGGGCAGCTTTAACCAACACATCCAATCTCATCACATTGATTGGCTCCAGGTTGACTGACTCTTGGCTCCAATTAGCTCTTGGAAAAGTTATCAGCTTAAAGATTCACATACTTTTTCAACCCTGCACTGTGAATATTTACATGTTGTGATCAATAAAAACAAAACAAAAAATTGTGCAGTATTAGTTTAAGCAGACTGTGTTTGTCTATTGTTGTGACTTCGATGAAGATCAGAACACATTTAATGACCAATTTATGAAGAAATCCAAGTCAACTCAATGGGTTCACAGACTTGTTCATGCAACTGTATATTCCTGTAATCCTGTACTAATAAATGGCTATTCATCATCGTAAACATAAATATGCTTATATCTCTATGAAATTCAGTAACAATGCTTCATAAGTATAATCAGTTTCTATTTATTTTCTGAATTAAACTTTTTAATTAAAAATATAAAATATATAATAGAAATATTTAACAAATTAAAAAATGTGTGCAATAAAAAGTGTGTGTTCTCTGTATAGTTTTTAATTTTAAAAAGAATGAGATGTAATTTAACCAAGAACCAATTTATTTAGATTTTTTAAATAACAAAGAATGGAGGAAAATAAACAATACTAAATCATTCATTTTTAGTTGTTGTAAGATGTCTTTCTTTAATTAAAAACAGTGCTAATCTTAGACATCACACCCACACACAAAAAATTGGCTATTCTATGGCAAAAGTGCCTTAGTTTGTTTCAGTGGAACCTTTATTTTTAGATGTGTAATGTATATAGCTTATCTCTTTAATTATCTTCTTACAGAAATGTTTCAGGAGGAGGTGTTTGGATCATATTACACATGAAGGCTGGATTCTGTAGAAATATGAAGTGATCGTTCATATTCGTCACATGCACAAGTGATGTAAAGAGCTTACATATGCATCACTCAGCTGAAACACGCTTTAATGATAATTGCTAATTGTGTATATGATGCATGGCTTCTTTGATATGCAAATTATCTCTAGGCGGTGAGCCAGGACATTGTGTCATTCATAAGACAATTCTATAAGAAGAAAAAAGAATATAAGAAAGAGAGGGAGAAAGAGAGAGTGAGAGAGATGGAAAGTGTAATCTGAGTGGGCAGTATAGACTGAATCACCAGTTGTGCAGTGAAGTTTCATACCTTTAATGACGGGGTTGTACACTGAAAAACATAGAGGCTGTGTTACAAGTCTCACATCTAACAGAGAAACACATCAGTAATGCCTGACGATAGACAGACAGACAGACAGACAAAATAGATAGAAAGACAGGCAGAGAGAAAAAGAGAGAGAGAGAGAGAGAGAGAGAGAGAGAGATGGATGGATGGATAAAAATTTAAATCTGTAAACGAGTCTCTCCTGAGATTGAGCCTTGCTTCATCTCTCCTGCCAGTCACTGCTGCAGGTGTCTGTTTTACACACACACATACACACAGAGTATGAAGGAAAGAGGAGGACAGAGAGAGATGGAGTGAGAGGAAGAGAGAGAGATAGATGGAGTGAGAGAAACAGAGAGACAGAATGTAAGAGAGTGAAATAGTGTGTATGTGTGTGTGTGTGTGTGTGAGAGAGAGAGAGAGAGAGAGAGAGAGAGAGAGAGAGAGAGAGAGAGAGAGAGAGAGAGAGAGAGAGAGAATGCTTCACTGGAGCATGCAGTCAGCACTCTGCTCTGAATACTGAACACACACACAGAAAACCCATAAGGCCAAAATCACACAGTATTAGCTTACCAGTGTTTGATCAGGCAACCAACATGTGTATCTACTTCAGGGCATCTCTTTAGTTATTCATGTTTCCATCTTCTAATCATCAAATCATCTTCGTCTGACCTAAGTTCCCTAAATAAGTCATGAGCACTAACGGTGAGGAGAAGATACAATAAGTTGTATTAACTCACCCACCCAGTCTGCTGAGACAGTGAACACAAAGAAAGAATATCGACCAGGGCCAGTTTTTGGAGGCAGTAAGACCAGAAAAGAAAGGAAAAACTCCAGGTGGTGGTACCTAGTTGTTAGCCAGCGACTAGAGCTACTACCATGGAGAGTTGAAAGTGTGAGAGAAAATAGAACAAACAGTACTTTTGCCCACAGGCTCTGAAACAGAACAACACAGTACAGAACTGTAGGCCCATGCATTAATGATACAGACAGAACTTTATACAGGTCTTAACCTACTTTAAAGAACACTCAAACTTAAACTCAGACTCAGATAAAGAAACAAAACAATTTGGTTGTTAGAAAGCTATGAGCAGGGGGTGCAGGAGGAGACGAAAGGCAGTGATGATCCAATGAATGTGACTTTATTAGACAAGGTACAAATACTGTGGCTGTGAACATGAACAAAATGTGAACATCTTGGTAACAAGGATGATGTACAAATGCTAGGGTGACAATACAATGACTGATAAAGATTCAAACACAGGGATGGTTTTTAAAACACACTTAACCATAATAGGAGATGGGAGAGGGCTGGGAGCAGACAAGACACAGGTGCAAACAATGAAACATGACATGAAGTGACGTGACTGGGGACATAGATAAGACATGTGAACAAGGTACACAGACAGCCCATGGAGACTTGACAGCATGTAAACAAACACAACATGTGACAGACATAGACGAGGCAGGGGGCATGGACAGGGACATGCAGGTTCACATTGGTCATATTTTCTGATTGGTTATTACTGCACACTGTCAGAATAAAAGCTACTGCACAGGTAGAATAAAAAAAATGCAGTACACATTTAAAGGTTCACTATATTCACTTACCTAGAAGAAGGGACTGAGCTGTTAACTTCTGAGCAGTGAATTAAATGTAAAAGTCTAGAGTCAGGACAGGTAAGGCAATAAAATAAAAAATAACTACAACATACTATATGATATGTATATATTTTAATGTCGCTGTAATTTTATGTAAAGAAAATACAATTACTATTCATTTATAGAATAAAAGGTACAGCACAGTTACAAAAAATGTTCATCAGGATGCAAACAGTATAAAGGTAGAACATTATCTTTAAAGTCCAATTGTGCATCTTAAAGGTTTCCAGGAGAAAAGTCTGGAGTCAGGACAGGGTGAGCGGAGTCAACGCAACTAAAAATAAATTCATTATAACAGAATCTGCTACAACTCTGTTCTCAAACTAAAGTTACTGAAGACGTAGCCTTAAGGGTACCTCCCCAGTGACAATGCTGGCAGAGAAATCTGCTTGTTTAAAGTGTTATTTCTGGAAACAAAAAATAATTATATACCTTATCTCATAAATCAAGTATAATTATTTGCCTGTGAGAATGTTCACAAGATGAGATTTCTTAACACAAGTGAGAAGCATCTAGATATAAGGTGATTAATCTTATAATGCTCTTTCAGCATCTCATAATGAACGTTCAATACAGTCCTATAAAAAAGTTTGTGCAAAAAACTGTATGATTTTATTGATTTTCTAAGTGAAAAAGTTAAACCATCGTTTATAGAGAACAAAATTATGTACATTTTAATCTACACATAACCTCTTTATTTACTAGGGATGCACCGATACCGATACC
>BRDA01090914.1:0-14437 GCA_036984385.1 Crenuchus spilurus
GGCAAATGTGCAAATGAGACCAAGACAGAATATTTGGCTCTCAGTTCTTTTTAACGATTTCTGCTCAGGGAGCTAAGTGAAGGAAACCTGGGGAATGATGTGGCTTCTTAACTACTTTATCTGCAGTCCAGTGTTATTCATTTCAGTCATATACCTCAGGGCAGTTGACACATTACAACACAGGCTTTGCTGGATGGACTAAGTTTGTTGAGACAGTATGTTTATGTAGTTTTGTTCCAGAAATTAACAAAGACAACATGTCTGGAGGATATGAACATTAGTTGGGTATATGGTAGAACATAAATGGGGGAGAGCACACATTAGACGTTCTATCATGTACACTTGCCGCTACAGATTTCCTGCTATGTCTAGCAAATGGCCAAACCTTTCCCAAAGACTGAGATGTAAACATTATTGTTGGAGCCATATCCACTAGTGCACACATGTGACTTTTAACAGTACTGATCCATGCATATATCGCTATTCATGTATGCTAGATTTTTATCTCATGCTGCTCTTTCGTTCCAAGAAAACAGTGATCATTAAGGCACTTATGGAAAACTATCACAGTGTAGACAGACACTAGTGTTAGTCTTAGAAACAGTGATGTATGTGATACACAAATGCAATTACATTATACAAATACTCTGTCCACACACTGGAATTCAAGTTCAAATTGCATCTTTGTGCATTATTAGCATTAAAGAAAAATAAATACTCCATGGGACACTACAGAACCGAGCAGTGTTGATATTTCCACTCTTTTTTTCCACTGCGTCAGCAACACTAATGACAGACCTTATGTAAAACTGAAACTCTGTCTCATAGAGACTCACTATAGCCAAATATGGTACCATGTACTTACTGTAGCATCATTTTGTATTCATTTAGCTTATAAATGTGCAACATCCCGAAATGTCTCATGCATATAGTTTCATAAGTAGTAAATCTAACTGTCCATAATAAATGAAATAGTTGAAGTACTTAGTAGCTGAAGTGCTGTTGTTGAAAAGTACTTAATTGCTAATACTGGTACCTTTTAATTCAACTGTGTGAAACCTCCCACCACAGTCTTGTCCATGTGTCTTTTGTTTATATGCTACATCCGATCTGAGTATCTGTACCTGCCTCGTGATTTCACAACCCTGGTTCCCCATCTCAGGACTGATTATGTTTGGTTTATATGTTCCCTCATGTGTCACAGTCTTTGTTGGTCATTGTACTGTCTACTTTTTATGTCGCCTAGTTATCACAGCCACAGTGTTGTTTGTTTCATAGCCAAGTTATTGTTTGTGTTAATAAAGAGAAGCTTTCATCTCCCCTTGCATTCAACTCCTCCACCCTTACTGACAGCCCTGACAATCTGTTGAACATTACAAATAAAAATTAAGTTGGACCACCAGAATGTACATACTGTACAGTGTATCACAAAAGTAAACACACCACTCACATTTAAGTATATCTTTTCATGGGACAACACTGACAAAATGACACTTTGACACAATGAAAAGTTGTCTGTGTGCAGCTTATATAACAGTGTAAATTTATTCTTCCCTCAAAATAGCTCAATATACAGCCATTAATGTTTAAACCACCGGCAAGAAAAGTGAGTACACCCCTTAGTAAAAGTTCCTGAAGTGTCAATATTTTGTGTGGCCACCATTATTTTCCAGAACTGCCATAACTCTCCTGGGCATGGAGTTTATCAGAGCTTCACAGGTTGCCACTGGAATGCTTTTCCACTTCTCCATGACGACATCAGGAGCTGGCTGATATTTGAGACTTTGCGCTCCTCCACCTTCCACTTGAGGATGCCCCAAAGATATTCTGTTGGGTTTAGGTCTGGAGCCATGCTTGGCCAGTCCATCACCTTTACCCTCAGCCTCTTCAATAAAGTAGTGGTTGTCTTAGAGGTGTGTTTAGGGTCATTATCATGCTTGAACACTGCCCTGCGACCCAGTTTCCGGAGGGAGGAGATCATGCTCTGCTTCATTATTTTACAGTTCATATTGGAGTTCAACTCCCCAACACCTGCTTCACTCATGCAGCCCCAGACCATGGCATTCCCCCCACCATGCTTGACTGTAGGCATGACACACTTAACTTTGTACTCCTCACCTGATTGCTGCCACACATGCTTGAGACCATCTGAACCAAACAAATTAATCTTCATCATAGGACATGGTTCCAGTAATCCACGTCCTTTGTTGACATGTCTTCAGCAAACTGTTTGTGGGCTTTCTTGTGTACAGACTACAGAAGAGGCTTCCTTCTGGGGTGACAGCATTGCAATTTGATGTAGTGTGTGGCATATGGTCTGAGCACTGACAGGCTGACCTCCCACCTCTCCAATCTCTGCAGCAATGCTGACAGCACTCCTCGTCCACGTGCACTCAGCTTCTTTGGACAACCAACGCGAGGTCTGTTCTGAGTGGACCCTGCACTTTTAAAACGCTGGATGATCTTGGCCACTCAGTTTCAGGGTGTTGGCAATCTTCTTGTAGCCTTTGCCATCTTCATGTAGTGCAACAATTTGTCTTTTAAGGTCCTCAGAGAGTTCTTTGCCATGAGGTGTCATGTTGGAACTTTCAGTGACCAGTATGAGAGAGTGTGAGAGCTGTACTACAAAATTAAACACACCTATGCACACCTGAGACCGAGTAACACTAACGAGTCACATGACATTTTGGAGGGAAAATGAAAAGCAGTGCTCAATGTGGACATTTAGGGGTGTAGTCTCTTAGGGGTGTACTCACTTTTGTTGCCGGTGGTTTAGACATTAATGGCTGTATATTGAGTTATTTTGAGGGAAGAATAAATTTACACTGTTATATAAGCTGCACACAGACGACTTTTCATTGAGTCAAAGTGTCATTTTGTCAGTGTTGTCCCATGAAAAGATATACTTAAATATCTGCAGAAATGTGAGGGGTGTACTCACTTTTGTGATACACTGTAATTTTTCACTGACTAGTAAGAAATACACCTTTCTCCAAAATTATATATACAATACATACATATATATATATATATATATATATATATATATATATATATATATATATATATATATATATATATGAAAGTGGTTGCGTCACTTTCACTTGTATTTTAAGAAAATTAAAAAGAACAAAAATGGAGATACAATGTTTATTCAGTTGAAGGTGATAATATACAGGTACAACACTGACAATGAACAAAGTGCAGTTATACAACTCTCCATCAATGTAATGTGTATTGCTTCTGCAGGTAAAACTAAAGTTCCACTGATAAACATCATGTCAGTATATTACAACCACTCCTGGTTTGGAATTAAATCATCCTTGGATGTCACAGATATCCCATGACATGGTTTGCTCCACATATATAAGCATGCACACCAGTCCGTTGTAGCAGAGTGTAAAGTGACTGGCATGGGCAAAGGACGTGATCTGACTGATGTTCAATAGGGCATGATAACAGGGTACTGAAGGGTAGTAGTGTCTTGGAAATAACTTACTTCATGTGATGTTCTAGAGCCACCATAGTGAAAGTGTACTGAGAATGGATTTCTTTTTCATTGAGTGCCTCATAAACAGTGGTGCCTGACAGACCATTAGTGCCAGAGGGGAACAACAACTCTAGCAAGTGATACACAGTGCTCTGCAGTAACTCCCAATACCTAATACACCTAATACAGTCCATGCCATGAGATCATGCTAGTGTCATCCAGGCTGGGGGTGTTTATTCCAACTATTAGGTAGGTGGTCATAACATTCTGATCTGGCTGTATATGTTATATATTATTCCTTAGTGAAATAATGAATGCATGTATTATTTACTTAGGCATTTATTTATTTATTGCTTGCATGTTTATCTGAAAATAACTTGGTCCTTAGAAATTCTCCCATATTTAAGCAATATCACAAAAGAGAGAGTGCTGTTATACTCAGGCCAAGCGCCAACCATAATAACAGCTGTGCTGATATTCAGTATAACAACACAACCTCAAATGTACTGTTGCTTTTATACAACAATTCTACAAGTGCCATTAGTTAACAGTAATAATTGGCAACAGTTTGTGATTTGTTTGTTTATTTAATAACACATTCAGCTCTACCAGCTCACATAGTTTCACAACTAGACTGGGATGGGACTGCTGCCAAGCAAAGCATAAATATTTTCCTGCACACTAGCTTGCTAATTTGTGTAGATCTACTGTACATTAGCAAAGGCCTGTAACGTTTGTATTGTGTACATTTATCTGAACATTTCCGTTTATTGTGCAACCAGTGAAGCAAGAGTGTTGACAGTTGCAATGTTGACCTGTGTGATTCTGAAGAGTTAACAGATTGATTTATTCATGATTAATAAAAAACACCTGTAAAGTTGAATGACACGTGATAATCCCAGTGCTGTTATGCTCTATATCAGCACTCAAACAATGTCTCTTGTTCAGTCAAATTACTTGATTGGACTAACTTTTGTACAAAACACTTTAACCCATATTGCTCAGTTAACAAAACAAAGATACCATTGAAATGGGTCATTGTATATAAGGCAAAAAAGAGGGAAAGTAAATTCTTTGAATGGTACTCTGTTATACAGTATTTTTCTATCAAAGCTTTAACCTCCTCAACATCATAACACCGAAAATACAAATAAAAAAGCCTTAGCATTTTCCTTCCCTCTGTCCACGACATATTTCTTTCCCAGTCAGTTAAAACCCTGAGCCGTAGCCCAATCACAGACCTGCATTCTCCTCCAAACCATTCACATGGAACTGGTTAGAACAAAATTCCTTCCATGAAGAAAATATCTGGCACAAATTTAATACAAAATCATAAATGGGAGGTCTAATCACATCCTGTGTCATTTTCACCCTCTTTAAGCCCTCTCTTCCTTGTGTTTTGCCTTCTGTAGGAAGAGTTCTCTTAGGCAGGTCATTTTTTTCAACAAAGAGACAGATGATTTTGCTTTTCAGTTGACACAGAGAGGATGGGAATGCACTGAGAGGTGGAAATTGTTCACACGGTTGTGCTTTCTGTTCTGTGTGAACCTCGGGGAGAGACTCTGAGCCTGAAAAATGCACTTGAGCTCATGTATTCATAATAAATGATATAGTTGGCTATTTGAAAATAACAACTGCTCATACAGGCATTGCGAGTTCACCTTTTTACATCTGTTGGGCATTACAAATAAAAATGAGCTTGATTCTAGACCTGAGGTACCCTTTCAAAATAAATAAATCTACATAATTTGTCTCTGACAGGGGAAAAAAGAAAAAGAAAGTGAACAATATATAAACTTCGTTTCTATAAAAATTTGAACACTTTCTAAAGATGAAATAAAACTGAACTCTGTAATTTGTTTTCACTTGATTTCACTGTTATTTCACAGACAAAAGGATAAAGAAAAAAATCCAGTGTTTTCAATGACAAACATGGTTCTATTTGTTGTAGAAATAGACACATCCAACACACTCAAAAAGTTGGGTAGAAAAAAGACTGACAAGTATAAGTAATTCTGTTCTGGAAGGTTCCACAATTACCAGTTTAACTGGTTACAGGTGAGGCAAGACTGCAAAGAATGTAGGTATTTCACCATTTACAGTTCATAACATCATGAAAAGATTCAGGGAGTCAGGGGAAATCTCAATGTGTAAAGGCCAAGGATGGAAGCCACTATTGAATGTGCACTGCCATCATTGTCACGTAGCACAGTTCACCACTGCTTTAAGAAATACATGAAACTAATTTACACAAAGAGGAAGCCATATAGTAAATTTGCACTGAAATGCTGGAACGTTTGTTGGACCCAAAGTCCAAACAAACTTGGTATATAGATATTGGCACTCTGAAGAGACATATACTGTTGACAAGAAATGTTCTTTTCCCAGGAACTCAGCATAGGCTAGGCCTCATCCTGCACAACTTAAAACAACATATCTTCATAGAAATATAGTGCATGCACTATGAAAGTGTATGGGGGATCATTAAAAAGTGTAATTAAAAGAAAAGGTGATGTGACTCAGTGGTAAACATGCCTCTAAGCTCTAAACGTTTTTGAGTCTGTTGCACGCATCAATTTCTAAGTTTGTTTATATTTAACACATGTGATTAAATTAGTCACAGAAAACACAGAATTTATTTATTTTTGTCCTTTTGTTTGTTAAAGAAAAGTTCAAGTGAAATAACAAATGACAGAGTTCAGTTTTTATTGCATTTTTAGAAAATAGATGAATGAGGTTTTTATTTTTCTAGGCAATTCTGACCAATTTCTAGTCTTCATGAAAATTTCATACTATATGAAAACAAAGCATTTTCAAAAACAAAAAAAGATACATGTGTTTTATTTGACTGAAAAATCAACAAAATGCAATTAGACATCTCATATCTCAGTCTGAAACATAAATGTACCAATTAGGTTTATTTGAAACAGAGACTCAGTAGTACCATTTTTGGTTCCCAAAGAACTTTCAATAAACAGTTTTTAAAGAAGTTGTG
This sequence comes from Crenuchus spilurus, assembly GCA_036984385.1. Lineage (NCBI taxonomy): Eukaryota > Metazoa > Chordata > Actinopteri > Characiformes > Crenuchidae > Crenuchus > Crenuchus spilurus. Next base: position 6,486 of record BRDA01090914.1, read on the forward strand.
TTGCTGAAGCTGATGACCTGAAGTAGTTGAAACTCTAAAGGCATGCAGGGCAACAGTCTCCAGGACTGGAGTTGAGAACCATTGCTTTAAAGAAACATTTCTGTAAACCAGATGCAGATTTTTGCAGAGTATGCAGAATCTCATTTAAAGGGCCCACATCACTGGAAAATGGCCTTAGCTTTTTTTGTAAGAAATTAGTTTGATGTAGCATGTAAACATTTCAAATCATTTCAAAACATAACATTCACTCCTCAGCAAATGCAATCCATATAGACTACTAAGTAACAGATATATCTTGAATTGATTTTGTGGTTATGTCATGTATTAACATATATTAGCTTACAAGACATTAGCCACACCCATTTATGTAAATGGTTAAGTAAACTCAATTAAGTTTGAGTGTATAATAATGAAAGAAACAACAGCTGTTTTTGCTGTATAAATCATACGTATACATCAGTAAATCAAGAAAAAGTTTCTATTTGAATTAAAGATTTTTCCTAGAACACTACACCCAAGTCCAGAACCATTTAGGGACATTTTTAAGAGTGTTTGTTGTATGTCATTATTGACTATAGTGCTTCCCAAGAGGGCATACAGTACAATTTTGCTAAGAAGCAAAATGTGTGTATTTAGACACTGCAAGAGCTGAAACATTCTAGTATTCTTATACTAAATGACTTTCTAGTCTTACTTTAGTTCTTTATAGAGCAGTGAGTATGTTTTTGCAGTGATGATGTTACACTGTAAATTAAGGAATGTAAGCACATTACAAATATAGAGAGAGTTTGATTTATACAGTAGAAGGCTGGCAAAGCCATGCCCACCCAGTATATTTTTGTTCCACAGCTAATGTTAAACAGCATTAAGGGTGGTTACAGAAAAATTCAAATGATCACACACAGAGTATTACTGACTCTGAACGCTGTCAAAGTCGATGGGTAATTCTTTGATCTGGATATTCATATCTAATCTATTCAGCATTTTATGGTTCATAGAGAGGAATCAGATGCACATACATATGCAATGAATAAACAAATATAGGTAGAAACATAAATGTTTGGGCTTAAAACATTCAGTCATGAAAAACTCAGAGCAGAACATCATACATTATGCAGAAGTTGAGTAATTATTGATAAAAACTGTGAGACTTCAACTGTGAGATTGTTTTTGCAGTTGCTAAGATGGCAGGCATTGTGAGCACTCTTGGGAGGGTTGTGAAATCCAGTACTGGGGTTACAGACTGTGCCCATTGCTGTTATGCCTTCTGTAACAATGACTATATTGATACACCCACTCCCAGTTTGCCCAACTTGCTTTGACCAATCTTTTTAGACCTTTTATAAAATAGCACCATCCAGCACTCCAAGCTCAAACTGAAACACCTCCATTGATATTAACCATATACTATCTCATCCCAATTAAAGCAGCAAAGAAAGACCAGGCTCAGCTTTCTCTGCAAATGAACTAATTAATTTCATAGCAAGTTGTGATTAAGAGTGGGCATTTCATGGGCAACACAATAATGTTAACAATAACATAACTAAACCATTTTTTAGTTTCCTGTTCTCACAAGTGAAATGGATGCGTGTGTGAGAGAAGACTCAGGACTCAATGCCAGTTAGCTTCTGAAGCCTGTCAGAACACTTCCCAATACCAGGAATCCTACCAGGCCTTTGAAAATTGAGCCCTATGACATTTCTGGTTTTATGCAATTATAGTAAACCTCTCTATTCAAAATTTCCACCAATAATGGGCAACATCAGTATAAAATAAAGACATATTTGATTACATGTTATGTATAACAACCTATTATATATTTTTAGAATAGATTTTGACATTGCTGAAGGGCAAAGTAATTGGTTATTTATTAAAGTAATTCTGAACTGGTGAGCATCAGGTGTTTCAGAAGCCAAACAGTTTCATATTTATGAGTTCTGCAAAAAGCAGAGCAAATGGAAGAGTCTGTTGATTTTTTGTTTGCATATATAATTAAATCACTTTTTAGCATACAATAAAAGGCCCAACGTACATTAACCTGTTAACATCCTCATCAAGAAAAAAGAAATTAAACTATTCTTTTTTTGGGAAGGTGGAGGTGGGGTGATGTCAATAATAAAAACAATCAATGTCTCCACATTTTGTTTTAAATGTACACAATGAGATGGTACTTTATAGTAAAATCAGAACATAAACTACAAATACAAAAACATGCTAGTTTTGTTCGCTTTTTAAACACCACACTCATCTGTGTGGTGGTGCAACAGAACTAATGATTTTTCAGCCTTTGTTTATTGTGGTATAGCTATGAAGTCTGGCTGGTTTGCATTCCGTCAAGAAAATGTTGCATTTGTAGTGACCTCTAGTAGATGTTTTTCAGCCTAATATATCTCCACCGATTGGTAGAGATGGCACAATCACAATGTCTTAGGTTCAACGCCTTCTTCAAGAAGATATAGTGACTTAAAAGTGCTCTATCCACAATATACTACATTCATATTATAATTCAAACTCTGCTGCATCCAATTTTACTCTCATAAGTAAGTTTTGCAACAACATGGAAACAGTAATGTGTTTTCTTTTGACAAGGAATTGTGCTATAATACATATTTTGTTTAATTTGAAATTAAAATTACATTTAGACTAAAGTAAGATAGAGAAAAGCAGGCTCATCCAAGCTTGATCTTCCTCATTGCAGGGCCGAAATTCTAAAGTGGTGGGATCTTTCGAAAAATGGCTTGTTTTTATGGACGGGACTGCCTGAGGATATGTGCAAAGAATGATCTGAGCTCGCCAGCATGTAGTTCCAAACAAAGATTTGGAGATCATGAGGAGCTGAGCACCATTTATTGCCTGGGATAAGAGGATGCAAGTATAAGAGTCTTCAACTGGGTTTTTACTGTCAGTGGAAACACTTTTGGACTTTGGTCTTGTGCTTCTCACTTCCTCCTATTTTTAATGATACTCTTTTAATGTTATTTTTAATGTGATTCTTTAGTGTGAGCATAGGTGAACAATGCAGGAACCAACACGAGTAGAAAAGATGACCAAAAAATATCTTCTGGAAGAACTAGTGCAGAAATGAAGGCCAGAAGGTCCAAGATCTAAAATAAAGGTACAAAGGTAACAGCTTATAAAATAAAGCTCATCTCTTGGATAGATGAGACAATGGTTAATCAAATGTTTAATAAATAAAGTGAATCACCTCATATATAAATTATGGTGGTAATGCAGGAACAACTCAGATCTAGCTAAACAGCTCCTGACATCAACTCATATCCTAAAATATACACTGCTCAAAAAAATAAAGGGAACACTTAAACAACACATCCTAGATCTGAATAAATGAAATTGTCTCATTGAATACTTTGTTCTGTATAAAGTTTAATGTGCTGACAACAAAATCCCACAAAAATCATCAATGGAAATCAAATGTATTAACCAATGGAGGCCTGGATTTGGAGTCACACACAAAATTAAAGTGGAAAAACACACTACAGGCTGATCCAACTTTGATTTAATGCCCTTAAAACAAGTCAAAATGAGGCTCAATATTGTGTGGCCTCCACTTGCCTGTATGACCTCCCTACAATGCCTGGGCATGTTCCTGATGAGGTGGCGGATGGTCTCCTGTGGGATCTCCTCCCAGACCTGGACTAAAGCATCCGCCAACTCCTGGACAGTCTGTGGTGCAATGTGACGTTGGTGGATGGAGCGAGACATGGTGTCCCAGATGTGCTCAATCGAATTCAGGTCTGGGGAACGGGCGGGCGAGTTCGTAGCTTCAATGTCTTCATCTTGCAGGAACTGCTGACACGCTCCAGCCACATGAGGTCTAGCATTGTCCTGCATTAGGAGGAACCCAGGGCCAACCACAACAGCATATGGTCTCACAATGTGTCTGAGGATCTCATCTCGGTACCTAATGGCAGTCAGGGTACCTCTGGTGAGCACATGGAGAGCTGTGCGGCCCTCCAAAGAAATGCCACCCCTCACCATTACTGACCCACTGACAAACCGGTCATGCTGAAGGATGTTGCAGGCAGCAGATCGCTCTCCACATCATCTCCAGACTCTGTCACGTCTGTCACATGTGCTCAGTGGGAACCTGCTTTCATCTGTAAAGAACACAGGGCACCAGTGTTTTTGCCAATCCTGGTGTTCTCTGGCAAATGCCAAGTGTCCTGCACAGTGTTGGGCTGTGAGCACAACCCCCATCTGTGGATGTCGGGCCCTCATACCATCCTCATGGAGTCAGTTTCTAACCATTTGTGCAAACACGTGCAAATTTGTGGCCTGCTGGAGGTCATTTTGCAGGGCTCTGACAGTGCTCCTCCTGTTCCTCCTTGCACAAAGGCAGAGGTAGCGGTCCTGCTGCTGGGTTGTTGCCCTACTACAGCCTCCTCCACTTCTCCTGGTATACTGGCCTGTCTCCTGGTAGTGCCTCCAGCCTCTGCACACTATGCTGACAGACACAGCAAACCTTCTTGGCACAGCTTGCATTGATGTGCCATCCTGGATGAGCTGCACTACCTGAGCCACTTGTGTGGGTTGCAGAGTCCATCTCATGCTACCATGAGTGTGAAAGCACCAACAACATTCAAAAGTGACCAAAACATCAGCCAGAAAGCATAGGTACTGAGAAGTAGTCTGTGGTCCCCACCTGCAGAACCACTCCTTTATTGAGTGTGTCTTGCTAATTTCCAATAATTTCTACCTGTTGTCTATTCAATTTGCACAACAGCATGCGAAATTGATTGTCAATCAGTGTTGCTTCCTAAGTGGACAGTTTGATTTCACAGAAGTTTGATTTACTTGGAGTATATTGTGTTGTTTAAGTGTTCCGTTTATTTTTTTGAGCAGTGTATTTATAACGCCCCTATACACATTTTTAGGGTATAGAAGTGGACTTCATTCATCTGATGTATTTTTAAAGACACAGGTGGACACTTCACATCTCTGACTATGCTCATTAATATCATCAAAGAAGAAAACTATTACTTTTTATGGGAAAAGGTAAAAAATTAAAGGAAAAAAACATCCCCAAAATTCTCCCTCTCATACTGTATGCAATGATATTGAGATTAAACTTAATATTGTTACTGGCAAATGGAATGCAATCTGAATTTGTCACTGCGTTGGAGGAATTACTTTATTGTGGAAAAAATGTCTGAGATCCATCTAATCCAATTCACCAGGACAGTTTTTTAAAAATGAACAGGAAATTATTACAATTTATAAAGCAGGTTAAATCCCTAACCAGTATCAATTGTTTCTTGCAAATACAAAGAGAGAAAAAATGCATTCATCAACTTTTCCCCCCAAATATGATTAAACATTGCATGTTCCGAGCATGCGTAAAGATCACTGTTGATTTAAAATCATTTAAGGGGTGAACTAACTCTTTCTAGCCTTGGGCACTGCTCTTATGCCCTCCTCTAATTTAATTTTTTTGCTGTTTTTGCTCACCAAATTGCAAAAGCATACGGGCACATAATCTATCTTAGCTCCCATCCATCTGATCATGTTAAGGCCATCTAATCATATATAAGATCTACAGGGAGAACAGAGAAGCTGGACCTTTCATCATATACCAAAGTCAACAAGATAGGATTCTTGGGAAGCATTGCCTGCATTCCTGAAAAGGGAAAAAAGATGGACTTTTCTTTCCCAAACTTTAGGATAAAAAGGTGAACGTTCTTGTCTGACGGTATGTTGATGAAATAATAAATTGCAACCACATTGGCCTTTTTTGCTCTCAGGCAGAGTTAAGGAGGCGACTAGTGATCACGGTGAGGAGGCAACACTGTGAGAGGGCGTTGGAGAGATATATGGCCAGCTTTGTTGACGGCCCTCTCTAGACAGGGCATGTGTCCGTGTGGTGTTCACCACACTGAATGCCTCCAGTTAGCTGAAGTTGGACGAGGGGACAAGCCAAATGTTTGATGAATGGATTGAGGTAATTAATAAGTCTCTCTAACAAGGTGCTGTTTACACAGATGGACCCCCTCCTTTGAACTGGCCACCCTTTTGAATTGCTATTTCCTCTCCCCATTGCTAGCTATCACATCCTGTCAAAACACAGACAGACCCCTGAATGGAGGAGAGCCTCCCGTTTCGCTCCATATGAGTGTTCCCCATGTCCACAAGCCAAGAATGACTGACCTAGGGGAGGCCTGTAAAATCCTCCAAGGAGTTTTGCTGATAACATTTCCTCACTATCACAAACCTGCTTTTGAGCTATCAGTGAGAATAACTTTTGTATCTGACTATCATATACACAGTCCTGCTGTACAAGAAGGAAACAGTAAAATCAATTATGGAGAGACAGAGAGAAAAAGGGAAAAGATCTGTATTTTGATCTGCCAGAAATGAATCACAGAATTACTTGGCTCAGAAGTTTGTGGTGAGAAAGGCATGGATTCAAACTTAAATCCAGAGCCCAAAATGGCTGGTTTCAAAGGTTCCCTCATTAGTGTGCTCTGAACAGGAGCACCAGGGCTTGAGTAACATTGTGAAGCTGGAACACCACAAAATGCTCCAAACTCTCTTTCTGATTTCTGTGCTTTACAGAAATGAGTTCAGAACATCCAGAAACTAGGTAGTCTCCACTGTCACTTTCCTAAATATAAGGATGTGTATCTTTGTAGCAAAGAAAAAAACAGAAAATATAAAAAGATTTGAGAGATAAAAAGTTAATGATTCAAAATTGACTAACAAAATACATGTTAAGAGCCTGCACACACCGAGCATCCACTTAAACCCCCCTACTTGTTTATAAGCTCATTGTCTGTTTTATCAGCTCCACTGACCACATAGATGCACTTTGTAGTTCTACAATTACAAACTGTAGTTTCTCTGTTTCTCGGCATACATCTTTTCACCCTGTTCTTCAATGATCAGGACCACCACAGTGCCAGGATTATTTAGGTGGTGGATTATTCTCAGCACTGCTGTGACACGTGGTTGTTGTGTGTTAGCAGAGCTGTAAGAGATTTTGAACACTTTACCCACTCACTGTACACTCTGTTAGACACAAGTACTTTGTTGGTTCCCTTGTAGATGTAAACTTAGAGACAGTAGCTCACCTGTTGCTGCATATTTTGATTTGGTCATCCACTAGTCCTTTATGAGTGGTTGTAGAATGCTGCTCTTTGGTGATCCTGTGGGCTACTGATCATTGAAGAAATTATTCTGAATAATTTTTGGAAGGAAGTTTTCCAGCTTTCATATTTACCACTTTATATCCATAAGAGTCACACCACACCTCTAGCTTCACTCCTGCGACAACAATGTCATACAATAACTGACGAGGACTGAGAAATATTAGGGAGGCATAATAGCAAACAATGCTTAATATGGGATTAGTGGCCAGGGCTGTTCAATGGACAAGTCATATGACATTTCTGGGGGTATAGACATGATGTGAATAACATAAAAAAGACCTTAATATTAGCACCTTAATATATATTCACAATGTATAGTTTATATATTACCACTGAGAGAGTGTGTGTGTGTGATAGTTTTTTCTTTCTTGTTGTTGTTAACCTCTGTGCACTATGAGCCTGTAACCAAAAGCAAATTCCATGTATGTGTGAGCATACATTGCCAATAAAGCCTGATTCTGATTCTGAAACAACGAGAGCATGTGGAGACGACAAATGGGAAACATAAACAAAGAGCATGTGACAGGAACAAGGACAGGGATGAGGCTATGGTAGGGAGGATTACACTAGGCCATACTACAATTGTCTATAATATTATTAAATTATATTTGTATAAGAGCATCTGTCAATTACATACATATATAAATTACATTACATATATAAATCAGTGGCGGATGCTCTAAGACTGCAAGGAAGCTCAGCTTCCCTTAAAATGTCAAAAAATAAGTGATCAATAATATACTGTTGTGTGTACATGTCATTGACTAAATATGCGCTACAACGCGC
>BRDA01090930.1:0-13693 GCA_036984385.1 Crenuchus spilurus
CATCAGCTACTAACACGTCTGTTTTACTAACATCAGTCTCACTAATACAGGGTTGCCAGATCCTCTAAAACTCCATCACACATCAGCTACTAACATCTCTGTTTTCCTGTTTTACTAACATCAGTCTCACTAATACAGGGTTGCCAGATCCTCTAAAACTCCATCACATCAGCTACTAACACGTCTGTTTACCAGTTTTACTAACATTAGTCTCACTAATACAGGGTTGCCAGATCCCCTATACTCCATTACACATCAGCTACTAACACGTCTGTTTACCAGTTTTACTAACATCAGTCTCAGTAATACAGGGTTGCCAGATCCTCTAATACTCCATCACATCAGCTACTAACACGTCTGTTTACCAGTTTTACTAACATCAGTCTCACTAATTCAGGGTTGCCAGATTCCCTAAACATCCTACTGATTTTGTATCAGTCACACAAACAGAAACTAGCCCAAAATCTAAAGTGACACATTTCAACGAACTTTAAAATAACATAACACTTCTTCAAATCTTACTTTCTCATTACATTTCTTCTTTTATTTACTGCAAAAACCTGCAAACCGCCAACTCTGAAGTTTTACCAGCGACTGTATTTTTGCTAACCTGGCAACCCTGCACAAATGTGATGTTTGTTGTTGTTGTTGGTGATGAAGGCAATGTGTTTACACGTATCAATGTGCGCGTGAGCTGTTTCAGGGACAGCTTGGTTCACATTACAGATGCAGCTCACTTACATTTGTGAATGTGAACCGTCAAGATTCATCAGATTTAACCGTCAAGTTTAATCTGATCTGAGCAAATCTGATTGGCTTATCATATAAACGTAGCCTGTGTGTAATGCACATAAAATATGGTCTGAATTATGAAAAAAAGGGCTTTTTCACCATATTCTCATTTTCAGAGTTGCATTAATGTTTCTATAAATAAAAAATCAAGAGATTTAACACAACACATTAAACAAAGTTAAACTTTATTAAACTGTTATATTACATTGGTGCAGAAACCAGGTGACAGAAGCATGATTCTTAAATATTGATGCAATATCTCTCTCTGAAACATCTCCAGTGAATGATCAGAGCTTCTGCAGGACTGACAGTCACTCCTGGCTACATCCAGTGATTTGAGAGAAAACACCTGAAGGTACATTTCCAATCACCCATTTGATCACAAACTCAATTATAAACGAGCCGTTACCACAGATACAGCAAACCGACGAGCCGAATCGAGCCAATTACTACAACCAAAAATCACAAAACCTTTAACAGCAGACCGTCAGCGCAGGGCTGAGACCGGCGAGCTGACAGCGTTTAATCAGCTCAGTCCATGACACACACCCCAGATGCTAATAAAGGACAGCGGACTGAGGTAATACAGTGATCTGACGTTTTTGCCGAGGCTGGAGCCATCATTCTGAAACAGTGTACCAGTTAGAGGAGCTCAGGGTCAACAGTCTTTGATCCGAAAGGAGTAGCGGGTGGTCCGGGACACAAGCGGCAGGTTTTTTAGGCCTCGACACCTTCCAGCTCTGGGGGGAGAGGGTTTTTGGGATGTTTGCTCTCGAAATGCTGCTTGAAGGTTTTAGGATCAGGCATCTGCGACTAAAACGAGACAAAACATGAAGAATCAGTACATTCGGCTCGTCTCCGAAAGTGAGGAGATTCAGAAGCATCAGATTTTATATTCTTTACAGGTAAAGTGACGTGTTTCAGTCTTACTGTGGTCTGAGCAGTCATGTACTGATGAAATATTAGAATCATCTGAGATTCTGGACTTACAGCATTTTTAAAACATCTTTAAAAGGCTGAAATCTGTCACTTTAAGCATAATGCATGTAAAATAAAGGTCAGCTTACCTTTTTAAATCTAATTAATAACAATAATAAACAGTTTCACCACTTCCTATTTTTTGATGTGGCACTGTTTGTGTTAGAAATCAAAGTAATCTAAATGTAGTCAGTCATTAGCCAAGACATGTTTTGGTGTATGAAGGATGCTTTAAACTGGAGGTACGAGGCTAGTGAACGCTTACCCCCCACCAACTAGCATCTTAATCTCAAACAGACCTGTTTATGTGGATTATGACCTGCTGCTATCTTTAAAAAAACAGTGCTAAAAACCATCTTGAACAATGTCTTTGAGATACCTTAGCAACTCAACACGGCTTACCGCGTAGCTAAAAAAGTAAACGTCTTCAGACACCAAACACTTGAATACATTCACAAAATACGCTGCTCTAGACTTGCAGGCACACAGATTTGTCTAGAGTACTTTTTTAATCAGATGATCTACTGCATATCTTATAAAGATGCACCAAATTAGAACATAATTAAAAGTTTCAAAACACAAAAACAGTCACGTTACACTTCAGAACATTCAGTACTGTATTAACATTATTTTCATCAGCACATTAAAGTAGAAAGTTTACACTGATAACATTCATTTTAATGAGTCTTTCTCACTAAACTAAAGGAGACTTTTATTTTAGAAAGTTCTCCACACCAGCAGGTGTTCAGAGCTGCGCTGCTCCTTTAAGAGCATGATGTCTGTTGTTGCTGTATGCAGTGAATGTGATCTAATAAAAGCCATTTTCAAATTAGATTAACTTTACAGGGGGTTCTGTGTAAATTAGACTTTTACTCTGTAATTTAATTCATGTCCGGATGCAACATCTGTTTTTTTCTCCTCGTCGTCTGAGAAAATTAAGGCTAAATTATCTACTGTGTTTTGTTTTTACTCAGAACTCATCTGAATATTTTAGTTTTGTTTGTAAACAAATCTCTGACTTAGACATTGTGTGAAACAAAAATCCATAATAAAGACCAGAGACTGGCTTATTACACAATAATAATAATAATAGTAGTAATAATAATAATAAAGTCCAGGGACTGGCTTATTACACAATAATAATAATAATAATAATAATAATAAAGACCAGAGACTGGCTTATTACACAATAATAATAATAATAGTAGTAATAATAATAATAATAATAATAATAAAGTCCAGGGACTGGCTTATTACACAATAATAATAATAATAATAATAATAAAGACCAGGGACTGGCTTATTACACAATAATAATAAAGGCTTATTCAATAATAGTACAGAATTAAAGGAGAACGCATTTATAAACCTCCATCCTGGAGAACATTTTCCAAACACAGTGGTTGTAATCATCACGACAAAACGTGATTTTCATAAATATCCTGCAAGCTTTGTCCAAAACCTCATCGCATCAGGACTTCATGACTTTGTCTGCACCCTGCAGAAGACGACAGCGAGGCTGCAGTTTAAGGCTTAGGATTGTCTACAAAAAGAAAAGGAGAACCTGCGCTGTGATACCTTCATTACGTTGGTAATCTACTGTTTTTACCCACAATTCTCTTTCATTTTCTGTCATCAAAAAAGCCCAAACCTGAGATTAGCTTCTCTAATCTGTGACAAGTGAAGGCGTTGGTGCTTTAACACGTTTTGTTCTTTGACTCTGACACGCCGTGAACGTCAGTGAACGGGTTTATGCAGGAACGAGACACCAAACATCTGAAACACCTACAAACATTACGTAAGTGTGCCAACACCCCACGGCTGCAGAGAACGGGACGCTGCCTTTCAGGGCTTACAGTTTTCTTTTTAGGAATAAAAATGTCCTCGTTCACATTCTTTAGCAGTTTGATCACTTTTTCCTGTAAAAGCTGTAAAGCCTGCATCCTATTAGTCTACACTGCGCTCTAGAGACCAGAGCTTAGTTCTGAACAGTCCAGATCCTCCAACACACCTGAGCCAGGTAATGATCTGAACATCAGGCAGGTGTGGGATCTGGGACCAGGTTCATAAAGAACCAGTCTTAAGAATGAAAATCTTAAAAGCATTAAAACTATACACTACCTGCCTTGTCACTTTGTAATGTAATGCTGCATTATGTAATGCAGTAATGCTGCAACCAGCACCTTAATATAACACATGTGCAATGTTTATTGACATGACTGTTGTGTGTGTGTGTGTGATAGTATTTCTTTTTTGTTGTTGTTGTTAATCCTTGTGCACTGTGAGCTACTGTAACCAAAAGCAAATTCATTGTATGTGTGAGCACACATGGCCAAAAAAGCCTGATTCTGATGTTTTCATCTTAACTTCACGGTTATTCTTCAAGCGTCTTAAGAATAATTCCAAAAATAAGAAGTATTGATAAATGTTTTCTTAACCTTATAAGCTCACACTTGTCTTAGGCTGTAAGTGTATGAGGTAAACATAAACATCTATCAAGCTTTACTTTATTTATTATATTTACACATTTACAAATCCAAAGTTTAAAAGTCTTTAAAAGCTTTTTTTTCTGTTGGTTATTTCTTCCATCTTCTACTTCTTAAACAAAAATAACGGTATAGTCCGTATATCTTATTGAGGAACTTAACACAGTGTGATTGCACCATCTCTACCATTCGGTAGAGGCATGTTAGGCTAAAAAACATCTACTAGAGATCAGAAATGCAACATTTTCTGAATGTAAATCACAGAGGAATAAACTGTATCAAATGTTAAAAAACCGATGAGTGTGGTGTTTAAAAAGTGAACAAAATTAGCATCTTATTGTACAGACTGTATATTTTATGTTCAGATTTTAGAATAAGTGTATATTTAAAAACAAAATGTGGGTCTCTTTAAAAAAATGTATTGTTGCCCACCCCACCCAAAAAATGATAATTACATTCCTTTTGTCTTGGTGATGTTAAAGAGTCGAGACAATATTTAAGAAGATTTTTGAGAATTGAATGTAAGAACATTCTTATGAACTTCTTAGTGTTTGAAGGTGTTTTCTGGGTGGATGATCTCCAGGAGCAGGACTGTGAACAGTGTTGAGTAGAACATGTACAAACATGGTTCACGCAGAAATTTCCTTTACCTTAGTAGTAGCTGATCAGTCAAGACAGGTTTACTTCTTCAGTTTAGAACAGAGTCGTTTCTGTATAAATATCAGAGAAACTTCTCTCAGAGCTGAGGCAGGTGTTAGTGAAGGTGAGACAGACTAGTGGGCGTGGTTTAGGACACAGTCAGACTTACTGTGAACTATAAAGATTAATAAAAGCTCACAGACACTGCAGACAGCGGCAGGGCTGGTAGAAGACTGACCTCAGGGGTCAGTGGACTAAGGCGCTGGCACTATGATCAGAGGATCGCGAGTTTGAATCCCAGTCATGCTGTTTGCCAACAAGAGCCACAGGCCTGAGAGAGCTAACCTGCCTGTGCTCTCTCTGGGTGGGTCGATGGCTGTCTCCTCATTACTACCAAGTCTGCTGGCTCAGGGGTCTGTTATCTGATGCATCAGAGCTGATCCTGTGCTTTCCTCCAATGTATCAGCAGCAGTTGGAAAATAGCTGGAAGACTACTACATCAGGTGTTGATTGGCTGCTACATTGGAAGGGAAAATTGGGTTCAAATTAGTGCTGGGCAATAAAACGATATAGATTTTTTTCACGATAATTTTTCCTCGATGACGATGATGAGCCGGGACAATAGAATTCAATAAGCATTAACGTTTGTTTCCATTTCACGTCTAAGCAGCTTGACGGTGAGTTCTGACGTCTAATACTGCTGCTTGTTAGCTCCTCCTCACCAGCGCCGCCAAAATGCACTGTTGTGTTTAAGACAAGCTGTGATTGGTGGAGAGCGTAGTGGGGCGGGGCGAGAGAGTGCGAGGTCGCTGTATGCTCGTCTGTTTGTGTGGGAAAGAGAAGGAGGAGGGCTTGCTGTGTGTGTGTGAGTGCTAGCATTAGCCTGTTAGCTTGGCTCTCTAGCCTGCTGTTTTTTTGGAGTGGCTGCAGCCGACAGCAATCGCTGTAAGTTTCAACAATAAAGCGACGACTGTAAACGTCTTTCTCGTCCATCTTTTCAACACGTACAGCCGGACGCTACAATATTATGTTCTGACAATAAACAATTTAATATTTTAAATAGTAACATTTCATGTGTTTAGTCTGATGTTTTTAGAAAGATGTTGTTTAAAACTACGACAGTGTTACAACATTTAATCTCGTGATAATTATCGAGATCAATATAGAAACATTTATCGTGATAACATTTTTGGCCATATCGCCCACCTCTAGTTCAAATGTAGAAAACAAATAACATGCTTCAAATTCATAACATTCCTGGTGTTGAGACGTTTTTTTTAAGGATTATATGAAGAACATCCGTTTGTCCTAAGAGCCTTCACACTTTTTAAAATTAAAAATGATTTTGTGACTCTGACCTCAGACTTTTACAGAAATAAGACTATTTTAGGTGACTACTGAGTTTGTCTTTGCTAGCAATGTCAGCCTTAGAGATCCAGTTCTACACTAAAGAAGCAAAATTTAGACTCTAAACATGTACCGGCTGACTACGCTCAAGGTAAGTGGAGGTGAGTGAATGTTTGCTGATAAACAGAGTGAATTCTGGGGAAAACTGCCTTTGGACCATCAGCAGAGCCCACACCCAACACAACAGGCTGAGAGGTTTATCATCCCATCTCCAAAACACAGTAAACATACCAGAGACTGACACTACATGAGAAAGTGTAAATTAGTGACTGTTTATATCCAAATACACACCTCTTACAGAGAAAAGGTGGCAGAGCAGGATTTCTAGATTAGTCTGATAAATTAAGCCTAAAGAAGAACATCTACAGAACAACAGCTAAGGAACATCTATACTGGACAACACAACTCATCACTACTCAGAGCTTCAGGGAGGAGTCTTGTTCATTTCTGAGCTGCTAATTAAAAGATTCAGCTTCTAATAAACCATCTTCAGTTACAATAAGTGTTGGTTTTAATAAGTCCCAAACAAACAGAACTGAGCACTCAGCTGAAAGCGCCCTCGTGGCACAAGTCTGGACTAGATAAAGTCTCTTTAGTGCTTCGCAGCCTGAAATAAAGGCTAACTAAACAGCTTCTAGGTTTGTACATTTGCATGTTATCTTACAAATCATAAATCATTTTCTTTCTTTTTTTTTTTTAAGTCAATATTTTGTATTCATTTGAAGTGGCTGAACCTGTGTGTACTGACCCTGCAGACTCCACAGGTGAACACCAGAGCAGCCTTGGCTGCCGTTTTCTGGTCGTGGCCTTTAGACTTCTTAATCTCGGCTTGCTTCTTAGCATTTTTCTGCTGAGACTGAATCTTCTGGTGTCCGCGAGCCATGCTGTCTCTATGACAGAATAACACACAAAAAAGGAATAAAACACAGAATACATAACGTGTAGTGTATGCTCAGTACATAGCCTTGTTACAGTTGAGTACAGTTTAGAGATGCTGTACTGATTCTCAAAAATAGTGTAGATTTTTAATTAATCGTTTCCTGGTAGATTTGTGGTTCAATTTGTGTCGTGATTAAACCCCCGACCACAAGATGGCAGTGTTGTAATCTATCTTCAGCCATTTGATTCTTCCGCTCCAACAGAAATCCTTTCAAATTTTCAACAACAAAATATAAGAAACCAAATGTATTCAGCAATTGAGTGAGAGTGATTTACTTAATGAGTTTTATCAGCAGACTGAGCTGCAGAGAGGCGCTAAAGTTAGCTTCTTCTTCAGGTCCACCTTAAATGGTCAGAAGGTTAGTGTTACCCTGGCGGATGTCTGTCTGTTGCTTCTGTGCCATTTAAGGTGGAATGACGAATTCCAATAAGTCACTCTGTAGCTTAAGCCAACCTACGACTTCATGCACAACTTAAAAAACTGTGCTGCTTTTTATCAAACTCACGGATATTTTCACATCATTCGTACAGTCTTAATTGAAGATACAAGGAACCAGTTCAATAAGTTGATTAAAATGTATATTTTCCGTGTTGTTTTGAGACAGCTGTTAGCATTAGCATTAGCTTCACTTCCAAACAGCAACTTTAATTTGACACAGATTAGCTTGAACACAAAGATATCACATACAAAGGTGCTATTTACACACAGTGATGATACACACGCTCACCTGGCAGATGTAGAAGAAATGCAGAGGAGACTTTAAAAGTTTGGACACTGTTTTTGGTGACAGCTGTTGGTGCAGCAGTTTCCTGCTCAGAAGTTAATCCTGATCCCAAATCACTGCCTCGCGCACTTCTTCCCTACACACTCACACTAGGAGATGTTCGAGGAGGTGGAGTCTCGCCTAAAGGGAAAGTTCACATAGAATTCGTATTGACACTACTTAATCAATTTTCTGTCCTGACTGTGACTTATCAGAACATCTCAGCTTTAAACCTAAACCTAAACTGAACTGAGCCACCACTAAACACCAGTCGATTTTAACCTCCGACAACTGTATTTCGACCAAATCAGGGTCATCAGTACACTTATTTAATAAATTAACAATTCAGCTGATGAGGAACACTGGTAAATCCCATATATGGCCCAGGTTTGGTATCTGGGTCTCCATCACTAGCTAAGTCTCTCTAGACGGGAGCGTTTCACATCAAAATGATTTCACTCCATAATTGTTTAATCATAAATATTAGTGCACTTCCCCTTTAAAAAGTGTGAGGTCACACATTCACCAGTAGATGGCAACATTATACTTTCGTTCTCAGCACTAAACTCTTAAAGCCAAACTCTACACTGAATGTCTCCCTTTACTATACATGTACATCAGTGAGCAAAGTAATCATCCTCAGTTTTACTCCTTTTACATTTTAACTTTTCATCTCTAATACTGTGGTTTGGGGGTTTTGTTTCAATCTCAGATCTTTACCTCTCATTTTGGAGCTTTAGTAGTTTATTTTACACCAAAAGTATAAACATATTTTATTGACCTTATTACATTCAGGACTCTAAGAAGTGAACATTTTATTTTGTTGTTTATAATAGCTTTTAAAATAAACATGTCTAAAATAATAAATATCTGTGTATTGTAAGTCTGTAAGTGCTAAACATGCACAATAACATGTAATATATCAAATATTTTTGGGGGAAATGAGCTTCCTGGTTCATTCTCTTTCTCTTCTGAGGCGACAGAAATATCAGCCGGTCAGAGAAGCAGCAGCCAATCACTGACCTGCTGACACAAGATGCCAATCAGCATCCTCCAATCTGTTGCCTTCATTTCTGACCCCCAGCAGAGTGTGTTAGTGGTTTTAGGAGCATCTGACGTTATTGATGTAATACATGTGTGTAGAAATGCTAATATTTAGTCTTAATAGTGTTTTTGCTCATTTTATTGTAGATGTTAGTGAAGCAGACTCAGTTGGTTCCACTCATTCATCACTCATTACTGCTATAAAATGTAGGACTTTTAGATTTTCAGTCCCAGAAATCATTTATTTCAGACTGCACAACTCTAAAGGGACTTTATGTAGGTCAGATTTGTGCCACGAGAGGGCACATTCAGCAGTGCTCAGTTCTATGTGTTTTGGACTCAAGAATATTTAAAAATGAACACTGATTGTAACTGAAGAGTGGAAATGATCAGGTTGAGTAGAAAGAAGAGGGTCTCAGTGTTCATATTACTCCTCCCTTCTGGGTGGAGCTTAGAGAAGAAGACAGTCATAAACAATGTGTTGGATGTGGACAAATGAGCAGACATGAATACCTATATTCAGACAGTTGGAACAGCTTGTGGGATGTTCTTGGCCAGCAGAGGTCAGTATCTGTTAGCAGTGGCCTCCGTCTCAGTATTAAGACACCACAGGACACATTCTGATGTCTCCAAACAACATTGAAGAGCTGGAGGACCAACAGCATAGAAAACTTATTGGTCATAATGTTTAAAACTTATATTTAATCATTCATATTAAACTCATGCTGGGGAGTAGTTGATCATATTTAAATCTATATTATTTAATTATTACTGTGTAGGAAAGCACCAACATTTTTAATATGATAAAAATAAACCAAACCGTATATATTTATTATTATCTGGATTAATTTGCAGCATATTTGAACTGTTAGATGTAAAGATACTTACAGAAAGCTGTAGACTGTACTAAGGTTAGAGTCAGGAGATTGTTTAAAGTGGGCCTGAGGGGCTTCTGACCACCACGCTCCACCAGCTCTTTCATACATCACAGCACTTCACTGTTTACTCGCATAATTTTACTGCATAACGATAACAATCTATTAACTTTAACCTGGAATGTAAAGGTAAAAATACTAATATTCACATCACACTAAAGCTCACAAAGGCTTCTGGTCAGGACGTGTTTCCTGACATACATACTGTGCACAAACGTTCACATTCTGTATGAGAACATCTCACAATATCTTTCACATTTATGCTAAAATACAGCTGTTGTGCTATGAGTAGTAAAGCTAAATACTGCTAGAGACAAGAGGATGTGAGAGAATATGAGACTATATGAGCGCATATGTGTGAGTATGAGAGTATATGAGTGTATATGAGAGTATATGAGAGTATATGAGTGTATATGAGAGTATATAATAGTATATGAGCTAATATAAGTGTATATGTGTAAATATGGTAGTGTATTTGATTATATGGTAGAATCTGAAATGATTTGAGTTAATATGAGAGTATGTGAGTGTATTTGAGATTATAGGAGTGAAAAATTAGTATTTGAAAGTATATAAGAGGTAATGTGTATATGAACAATATGAGTCTTTATATGTATATATGAGTGAAAATGAGAGTATATGAGACTATATGAGTGAATGAGAGTATATGACTGTATATGAGCATATATGAGACTATATGAGTGAATATGAGACCATATGAGAGTACTTGAGATTACAGGAGTGAAAATTAGCATTTGAAATATGAGAGTCAATAGGAGTGTATATACACAAATATGAGAGTGTATAACTGTATATGAGCATATATGAGACTATATGAGTTAATATGAGATTTTATGAGACTACATGAGTGAATCTGAGCATATATGAGATTATATGAGTGAATATGAGAATTTATGAAACTACATGAGTGAATATGAGCATATATGAGACTATGTGAGTGAATATGAGAGTATATGAGTAAATATGAGTAAATATAAAAGTATATGAGTAAATATGAGTAAATATGAGTATATGAGTAAATATGAGTAAATATGAGAGTATATGAGTAAATATGAGAGTATATCAGTAAATATGAGTAAATATGAGTGTATATGAGAGTATATGAGTGTATATGAGTGAATATGAGAGTATATGAGTAAATATGAGTAAATATGAATGAAAATGAGAGTATATGAGTGAATATGAGAGTATATGAGTAAATATGAGTAAATATGAATGAAAATGAGAGTATATGAGAGTATATGAGTGTATATGAGTGAATATGAGAGTATATGAGTAAATATGAGTAAATATGAGTGAAAATGAGAGTATATGAGACCATCTGAGAGCATCTGAAAGTATGAGTGTATATGAGAGTATATGAGTGTATATGAGAGTATATGAGAATATATGAGAGTATATGAGTGTATATGAGAATATATGAGTGTAAATGAGAGTATATGAGAGTATGAGAGTGTCTATGAGAGTATATGAGTGTATATGAGAGTATATGAAGGTATATGAGTGTATATGAGTATATGAGTGTATATGAGTGAATATGAGTGTATATGAGTGAATATGAGTGTATATGAGAGTATATGAGAGTATATGAGTGAATATGGGAGTATATAAGTGTATATGAGAGTAAATGAATGTATATGAGTGTATATGAGTATATGAGTGTATATGAGAGTATATGAGTGTTAATGAGAGTATATGAGTGTATATGAGTGTATATGAGAGTATATGAGAGTATATGAGTGTATATGAGAGTATATGAGTATATATGAGTGTATAAGTGTATATGAGAATATATGAGAGTATATGAGTGTATATGAGAGTATATGAGTGTATATGAGAGTATATGAGTGTATATGAAAGTATATGAGAGTATATGAGTGAATATGGGAGTATATGAGTGTATATGAGAGTATATGAGTGAATATGGGAGTATACGAGTGTTTATGAGAGTACATGAGTGTATATGAGAGTATATGAGTGAATATGGGAGTATATGAGTGTATATGAGAGTATATGAGTGAATATGGGAGTATATGAGTGAATATGAGAGTATATGAGTAAATATGAGTAAATATGAGTGAAAATGAGAGTATATGAGACCATCTGAGAGCATCTGAAAGTATGAGTGTATATGAGAGTATATGAGTGTATATGAGAGTATATGAGAATATATGAGAGTATATGAGTGTATATGAGAGTATATGAGAGTATATGAGTGTAAATGAGAGTATATGAGAGTATGATAGTGTCTATGAGAGTATATGAGTGTATATGAGAGTATATGAATGTATATGAGTGTATATGAGTGAATATGAGTGTATATGAGTGAATATGAGTGTATATGAGAGTATATGAGTGTATATGAGAGTATATGAGTGAATATGGGAGTATATAAGTATATATGAGAGTATATGAATGTATATGAGTGTATATGAGTATATGAGTGTATATGAGAGTATATGAGTGTTAATGAGAGTATATGAGTGTATATGAGTGTATATGAGAGTATATGAGAGTATATGAGTGTATGAGTGTATATGAGAGTATATGAGAATATATGAGAGTATATGAGTGTATATGAAAGTATATGAGAGTATATGAGTGAATATGGGAGTATATGAGTGTATATGAGAGTATATGAGTGAATATGGGAGTATACGAGTGTTTATGAGAGTACATGAGTGTATATGAGAGTATATGAGTGTATATGAGAGTATATGAGGGTAAATGAGTGTATATGAGTGTATATGAGAGTATATGAGTGTATATAAGAGTATATGAGTGTATACTAGAGTATATGAGTGTATATGAGAGTATATGAGAGTATATGAGTGTATATGAGAGTAAATGAGTGTATACGAGAGTATATGAGTGTATATGAGAGTATATGAGTAAATATGAGTGTATATGAGAGTATATGAGTGTATATGAGTGTATATGAGAGTATATGAGTGTATATGAGTAAATATGAGTGTATATGAGAGTATATGAGTGCATATGAGAGTATATGAGTGAATATGAGTGTATATGAGAGTATATGAGTGTATATGAGTGTATATGAAAGTATATGAGTGAATATGAGAGTATATGAGAGAATATGAGAGTATATGAGTGTATATGAAAGTATATGAGTGTATATGAGTGAATATGGGAGTATATGAGTGTATATGAGTGAATATGAAAGTATATGAGTGAATATGAGAGTATATGAGAGAATATGAGAGTATATGAGTGTATATGAGTGAATATGAGTGTATATGAGTGTATATGAGAGTATATGAGTGTATATGGGAGTATATGAGTGTATATGAGTGTATATGAGTGTATATGAGAGTATATGAGAGTATATGAGTGAATATGGGAGTATATGAGTGTATATGAGTGTATATGAAATTATATGAGTGAATATGAGAGTATGAGTGTATATGAGTGTATATGAAAGTATATGAGTGAATATGAGTGTATATGAGTGTATATGAGAGTATATGAGTGTATATGGGAGTATATGAGTGTATATGGGAGTATATGAGAGTATATGAGAGTATATGAGTGTATATGAGAGTATATGAGTGTATATGAGAGTATGAGTGTATATGAGTGTATATGAGAGTATATGAGTGTATATCAGTGTATATGAGAGTATATGAGTGTATATGAGAATATATGAGAGTATATGAGTGTATATGAG
>BRDA01090931.1:3939-21917 GCA_036984385.1 Crenuchus spilurus
TGTATGTTATGGTCAGGTTTCGGACCTGTAGAGTAATTTACAAATCTAAAACATGTTTTGGTTTGTTTAACACTTTTAAGTTTACTACATGATTCATTATGTGTTCACTCATAATCTGGATGACTTCAGTATTCATTCACAGTGAAGGAAAAAAAATAAAATAAAAACATTTAATGAGATGTCCAGGCTTTGGACTGGTATTGTATGTTTGCAAAAAGAAATACTTTATAAATGTAAATAAATAAATAAATAAAAATAAAAGAAAATAAATAAAGCAATAGATTATAAAATATTATACTTGTTCATTTATTTATTGATGGAAAATGATCCAATATGACACATTTGTGAGAGACAAAAGTATGTGAACCTTTGCTTTCAGTATCTGCTGTGACCCCCCTTTACAGCAATAACTGTAACTAAACGTTTGTGTAACTGTTCTTTAAACGTTCTTTGGTAGAACGACTTGTGTGTTTAGGGTCGTTGTCTTGGTGCATGACCCACCTTCTCTTGAGATTCATTTTCTTTAGAATTCTCTGATATAATTCACAATTCATTGTTCCATCAATGATGACAAGCCGTCCTTCCCCAGATGCAGCAAAACCCTGATACTACCACCACCATGTTTCACAGATGAGATAAGGTTCTTATACTGGATTGAGAGGTCTTCAGTTGTTTAGAAGTTACATTGGGGTCCTTTGTGACCTCGTTGACTATTACACGTCTTGCTCTTGGAGTGATCTTTGTTGGTCGACACTCCTGAGGAAGGTAACAGTGGTCTTGAATTTTCTCCATTTGTACACAATCTGTCTGACTGTGCATTGGTGGAGTCCAAACTCTTTAGAGATGGTTTTGTGACCTTTTCCAGCCTGATGAGCATCAACAACTCTTTTTCTGAGCCCCTCAGAAATCTCCTTTGTTTGTGCCATGATACACTTCCACAAACGTGTTTGAAGTGCAGACTTTGATAGATCCCTGTTCTTTAAATAAAACAGGGTGCACACTCACACCTGATTGTCATCCCATTAACAGAAAACACCTGACTGTAATTTCACCTTCAAATTAACTGCTAATCCTAGAGGTTCACATACTTCTGTCACTCAGAAATATGTCATATTGGATATAAATAAATAAATGAGCAAGTATAATATCTGTGCCTCATCTGTTTAACTGGGTTCTCTTTATCTACTTTTAGGACTTGTGTGAACATCTGATGATGTTTTAGGTAATTTTTCCTAAAATTCTTTAGAAAATTCTAAATGGTCAACAAACTTTCAAGCACCACTGTAATTGGTCTAAACCTCTTTTTTATGATTCGTGTATTTGGTCAGTAGCCTACAAGCGCTGACCCATATCAATATTTTCTGAAAGTGACAAATATCTCCCCACTCCATCTGTATCTTCTTGTTTCACTTATGAAAGGTCAGAGCTCTCACATGGTACTCTTGCATACCATTGTGCTATCATCATGGTAGTGTCCAAAAAATATGGTTCTACCATAATGGTATTACCCTGGTACTTTTTTATAAGAGTCACCAGTACCATGATAGCACTACCATGTTTTTATTATACTACCATGATGTCAGTGCAATGGTAATACAATAGCTATGCAACTAGTTTTTACTATTTACTGTCGTTAACCTGATGTATTACTGTATACCACCATCATGATACTGTCCAAAAAACCATGATGATGATGAACGTTACACTTAAATTTCGCCTTTCTAGATACCCAAGGACGCTTTACAATCAACACACTCCATTTACACACACCGGTGAGAAGCGGCAGCCAGATGCGCACAGCGCACTCTCAACTGGAAGCGACCGTCCACCTGGAGGACTGCATCGAGCACTAGGGGATCACCCAGGACAGAGTGCCAACCATATCTGGGCAAACATACATACATTCATACATACATACATACACACACACACAGACATACACATTCACACACACACACCAGGGTAATTTTTAGAGTAGCCAATTCACCTGATCTCCAGGTGAGATCAGGACTGTGGGAGGACACTGGAGTCCCCGGAGGAAACCCACGCAGACACGGGGAGAACATGGAAACTCCTCTCAGATGTGGACTCGAACCCAAGACCTCAGCGCTGAGAGACGAACGTGCTAACCACTAAGCCACCATGCCGCCCATTTTACCATGTTAATACCATCATTCATCCATTGTAGTACCATAGTATATTTTTGTAAGGGCACACTGCACACAACTAGCACAGCTAACACTAATTCGTTGTTTAGGAAAAACTATGATAAATAACTATAAAAGCAAATATTAGGAGCTGAAACTATCAGGAGATGGCACTCCTCAGCAATTTCCTTAACTGACAGCAAAGCTGTTCATTTCAAAAGCCCCTTTATCATGACAGCAATAACCCAGATAGCAAAAATCATTAAAGCCACTTTCAGACTGAATACACCACCCTGATCATGGATCAACCGTGGCCCATAAATGGCCTATTTTTGGCGCAGATACTGTAATGAGCAACAGCATTTCATGAGAAATAATATAATGTTTAATATGATCTAATTACTTTGGTTAACACTTTGGCACCTGTTGCTAAAATATAATTGTAGTCTGATTAACACTTCTGGACCATGTCATTAGAAGTCCATTGTACTAACATGCATGGTGTTGAGTGTAATATGACAGTCAGTCTGAGTCTATTTAACTGAAAGTCTATTGCAATATGGCAGTTGGCCCAGGATGATCAGGCAGGTGTAATCACAACCCTTACATTACACTCCAACTACAGTTGGCTGATGATGAGTCACAACCAACATTGTTATCAATTAGCCAAGCTAAGCCCAAGTCTTCATGCCATCTAAGAACATATCATCACTTCCTAGGTCAGCCTACTATCCAAGATATTCTTATTTGTGGAGTAAAACCTGTGCCCGGTGATGGGCTAGAGGACTAACCATGACCCTGATCAGGATTAAGTGGATAGGATAATGGATGGATGGATAGAATAAAACTTTGGAGCTGCTCTCAAGACTGAGTTTGAGAGCTTGTACCTTTGTTTCTTGGGTTGCGGTCGACCCAATCTCCAATCAGAGCACCCAGTAAAAGCACAGAGCCAGCCACCACCAGGCCGAAGATGGCGGTCAGCAGTAAGTTACGACCATAAAGCTCAATCAGGAAGACGGAGATGGCAAAGTGCCACATGCGGTCACCCTGACATGGAAACAGAAAAAGTCTTTCTACATGTTTTGCATAATTAAATGCTTATGATGTAAACAGAGTCATTCAGAGCGGTTAGATGTGAAATGCTTAATTCTGGACAAACCATGATTTTTTTGTTCTTTTCAGATTCATCACTATTTCATCATCATGAACATTACATAGAAAAACGTGTAGGTTCAAAGGCAGTTTTGGGTCAAAATGGATATATTTGTGTTGTGACCTCTGGTTTCTGTCACCACCATTATAAAGAAATCTGAGTCTGTAAGTTTCCTGAATGGAGAATTTCACATCAAACGTATACATAATTCTGCAGAATGTTTGTACAATCAACACTGTTCAGAATGGCATATATTAAAAGGTTTCTTACCCACATTGATAAAGCTCCACTGACATATATGAGGAACTTGGGGCCCTTGAGGTAGATGAGGGCTGATCCTGAGAGAAAAAGAATGTCTATTATTGCAATAGAAATAGAAATAAACTATGATGTTCTTTGTATGGAAATAAAGTAAATCGTTTTCTTTTATTGATTTTCTTCTGTTTAAAGTAAAGCGCTGTATATATAAAAACACCGCTTTCCAAACCCAAATGTACTTGATCAGTCAAGTCATGTTTGGTGTCAGAAGTTTGTTTATTTAGCTGTACACTGGATCTACAGGGGTAACGTTGCTAACAAGCAATGAAAGCTTATACCCCAACACCTAACATGATGCTGCATGCCTAAATGATCAAGCTTTCTCAATTTGTGTTCAGTAATGTCTATAGGTTTGTAATACTGTATGTTACACTGTTATCTATAAAGATGAATTAAAGTGATTAACATAGCTACAAAGAGTAGCAACTATCTACATGCCTGAATTGTGTCCATTTTTATAGATAACAGTGTGATACACAGTGACAGAGTCATGGGTGCACTAGCAATCTTGATATTCCTGAAAAGTCCAGACTGGCCAGGATTGGACTGGCAAATAGAAAGTGAAACTAAATTAGATTAGATTAGAGTGCACATTTTGTCAATGTGATTTGCACACAATGGAATTTGATCTCCACATTTAACTCATCTGGCAGTGAACAGGTATTTAGCACACACACTATTGGCTGTAAGAATGTGTGCTTGGAGTGGTGGGCAGCCCTATCCATGGTGCCCGGGGAGCAGTTGGGGGTTAGGTGCTTTGTTCAAGGGCACTTCATTCATGCAACCTTCCGGTCACAAGACCAGATCCCTAATCACCAGGGCACAGCATTGTCAGGTTGACTGAAGAAGCTGCAAACCACCATCTACATCCAGGTTTGTACTCACCCCAGCTGAATTGAGTGCAAATTCCGGGGCCACCAATCAAAAACATTTTAATGCAAAATATAATAATCTCTGCAGTCAGAAGTGAAGCATTCTAGTTTTGGCTTCAGCCTCCATGTTGAAGGTTCTACAGACCCTGCAAACCCATTTCTCTCCAAAGTTTCTCTTCATCCGGCATTATTTTGCCTGAGAAACACTTTGACCAGCATCTTCAGCCACAGATGCAGTTTCTTTGTCTGAAGTGCACCTAAGACTTATAATTTCCTTATTTTTACTGTGAGATGTGACAAGCTTTATGTGACATTTTTCTTTCATTTTCTTTCTTTCTTGGACTTCTTTGGTATACACACATTACATGGTTATGTTTGAGCCCTTATCAGTTAACATTTTCAAATGTAATTTGTTTTTTAGCCAGCTTGTGGTCAGCAGGGGGCGTGGCTTGTGTTTTATGAATCATACAAAACACCTGATTTGCAAATTAACTTGACTAGTTAGACACAGTTAATTCAATTAGGCTTGTAGCTCCAGTGTAAATGCAAAGCAGCAAATTTCAGACAACAAGCAAAGTCTTAGTGGATGGACCACATTTGGGGTAAGAGGAAAATTTTGAACATCTACATTGATTAATGTAACCGTTTAATCCAATTTGAGTTGACTGAAGTAGGGGCAGCCATGGTCTGGAGGTTAGGGATCTGGTCTAATGACCGGAAGGTTGTTGGTTCAATGCCCAGGCAAGTCATGACTGAAGTGCCCTTGAGCAAGGCACCTAACCCCCAACTACTCCTCCAGGTACCATGGACAGGACTGCCCACCACTTCAGGGACTTGTTCTCACAGCTTAATGTGTTCACTAGTGTGTGTGTTTCACAGCACAGATGGGTTAAACGTGGAGGTCAAAGTCTGTTGTGTGGCAAATGTTTATTCTACATCTAAAGTACCTGGTATACTCCTTTTTTTCCTTTCTCGAGCCTCTCTGATGTCATCATTTTCATACTCCACCACCACACCACCACACTGGGCTGCATCAGCTCTCAAAGACATTCTGCAGAAGATTTGAACCACACATACACACACACACACACGCACACACACCATAAGTATTCACCCTGAAATCGTATTCACACATTTTCTCATTTTGCCTCAGATGTTGTTGATGTTGCTTCTTTAGTTTAAAATTGGAGCTATTAGGCTAATAGTGCTAACAGACACTAGAGCTCAAATGTCATATAGCTCACAAAAACTCATATTATACCTTAAACCACATCATCTAGTCTGTGACACCTTCATTAAAAAGAAGTTTGAGTGGGTTCAGAGATGTTTTTCTAATTTATGTAACTAATGAATTTGAGTGTTTGTTAGCATTGTTAGCCTAACAGCTCCAGTTAGCAGAACATACTCATGACTGATTGACTACATGTGTGAGGTAAGGGGGGAGATGTGTAATCAATCCTTACTAGAAAGATATTTAGATAGTTTTTTTTTTTAGTTTAGATACACTTAGTCTTAAGTTCTTTTTTACAAGATACTCTCCAGGTGTTATAAAAGCAGTAATAATGGAAGGTTATAATCCATATTCAACATTTCTGTAGTAATGCTACAGGACACTCATATATGAATTTTACAGTAAATTCAGATTATTATATATGACTAATATACTTTACTATAATACACCAACTAAAGACACGTCTGTTTCAAAAATATTTACATATACAGTCACATAAACAATAGAATATTGTGAAAAAGTTAATTGGTTAACTGTTGACTGTTGATCAGTATGTCTTATAGCTCATATACTTCAGAAATCCAGACTCTCAAATTATTAGAATATTTCACTGGAGTTTGAGTAAATTACTATTCAAACAGTATCAACATTAAAAACCAAAAAGGCTTGACGTGTCACTTTATGTGTAATGAATATAACATATATGACAGTTTACCTTGTTGAATTAAATTATGAACACAAATGAACTTTTCAGTGATATTCTCATGTTTGGAGATGCACTAGTACTCTAATCATGCTCTTATTATAATGTGGTGTGTTTACACTGGAAGGCTTTTACCAGTATTTGCTCTCGGTGGTGTTCTATCACAAGGGTCTTTCTATCACAAGGGTCTTTGAACTCTGTACAAGGACATCTTTTCTGACTGGAGAACTGAAGTATTCTGGAGAAGAGTGTCAACTGTCTTAAATGTAAATGTACTACATTATACTGGTATAGATCATGATATACTGGAAGGATTCAGGATATTTTGACTGGGGTGGCCAAGGTGGCACACAGATTTACTCAACACGGCTTTAAGATAGTGACACTTTCTGAATGGCAGGTGATGAAAAAGTGATGTGGTTCTCATATCACAATAGGTAACACTGCAAGATCACTAAACAGCCTCCATAATGCTTAAGTTAGCTTTTTCTGTTCCACCTGTTGAGGTTGGATGGGAAATTCTACTAAGAAGTTGCTGCATCAAATCAAAATCAAATGACTTTAACAGCCATGTAAAGGTGATAGAAAATTCAGGTGTGTAGTTCCTTGTGGAA
Organism: Crenuchus spilurus; assembly: GCA_036984385.1. Lineage (NCBI taxonomy): Eukaryota > Metazoa > Chordata > Actinopteri > Characiformes > Crenuchidae > Crenuchus > Crenuchus spilurus. The sequence goes on from BRDA01090931.1 coordinate 10,978, forward strand.
TATACTGTATAGATAATATGTACATATTAAACACAGAATATAAGTATGTCAGCTTACAGAATACATATTAATACACATCTTGCAATGTCTGTTCCGAAAATTACAAGTGATAAAATAATTATAACAATAATATTTCCATTAACACTATCAACATCGACAATAAGACTATATTTAATTGACATAATTTGGTTTTTTCGACCACTGTCATTCTAATGTAATATGGGTTGTTCTTGTGGACATGACACATCTGAATCAAGTGAGTTCTATTATTCAATTTAGTTCAGTTCAGTTATATTCTTCATGGCTGTGAAGAATTTAGAGAGGAATTCCACCAATGTTTAAACATCACAGAAACTCTGCACTGACTGGCAATGACAGAAACCAGATGACATGACGTCTACAATGTCATTTTATTTACTATACAAAGCTATCAGTCAACCTACACGTGTTTTTGAGTTTTGTTGATGATGGTATTGGGAACTATTTTGCCTTACAATGTCCTGCATTTATCCCACCACCATAAATGGATTAAAATAATCCAAAATCTTCTCAAAAGTATTAGTAAAGCAATGACTCAGTCATCAGACAGTATACTCATAGCCATTTCAGGTAATAACTTTCTGTGAGGTAGCTTTTAGAGCCTTCAGACGTCTGGTTCCCATCACCACCACTCTCAACAATTCTAACTTTAAAGTTTCTCTAGAATAGAGCATTTCAGATCAAACCACTCTGAATGATGTTGTTTACATCTTAGCTTTTAAATTACGTAGGAAATTTTTGTAATGTGAGTGGACTTCCCCTTTAAGAAGCAAAAGCAGGTCTAAGTCAGTGTGAGTTACCTCCTCGTTAGTGCAAGTGCTCCTTCTTGTTTTGAGTCCTAGCCACGTCTCAAGGCCGTTGTGTCCTCTGCCATGTGTTCAGGGTAAGGATGCTTGACAGTAGGCCTGAATTGCAGTAGTTGTAGTGAGAGTAAGCTTGATAACATAACAGTGTACGAGGGCACCATTGTATGAAAGTGCCAGAAAAGCAGAACAGGCCACAGCAGGGACAAAAGCAGCCCCAACACAGCCAGCATGTTCCACAGCACGTGACAGTAAGGGACAATGTCACCGGTGACCCCCACAGAGGGGTAAAAAAAAGACCACCCTGTCACTCGGGTGACGTTACTTCTCCCTCTCACACATACAGTATATATGCTGTATAATTAGACACATACTGTACTTTAAACACTAATTAACCTGGCTGTATTGACGTATTTCAGCTAATTGCAGATCTAATAGTATGTTGACAGTCTTATTTTGTATTTACATATTATTTTAAATTAAATCTCAATTTGTAATAATAATAATAATAATAATTACAATAATAATAAACTTTATTTATACAGCACTTTTCATACACAAGGCAACTCAGTGTTGTTGTCAAAAAAGCAAAATAAAGTGATAAAAGTGGACACAAGCAAGAGCAGAGACAAATAAATAATTAACTAATTAACTATTAACTAAGCATTCTGCTGTTATTTATCTAAACAGTATTTACTGCATACTGAATTACAGTATACAACAGTAGAATAAGTGTGTTTTTACATAAATTTTACAACAGTTGCCAGCATGTTAGTTATTTTACAGTGCCGCTATTGTAATTTAACAGTATATTTTATGTGGGTTACAGTATGACAGTAACATAACTACATTTTAATTTGTTTAATTTTACATAATTTTTACAGCAGTTTTACAGTATATTCTCCCACAAATAAAACAGTAGAATTCTAGAGAATTGGATAGAATAAAATATTGCTGACGTTTATTTAAAGTATTTAATTTCTTTTGAAATTATAATCACAGACTTTACTGAATAAGAGAGATAAATGGAGAGCAAACAGTGAGAAACTTGATATCAGCCTTGGGCTGGTATCCTGGGCCACTGATGACAAGTGTCTGTAAATCAACAAAGAAAAAAAAACAGAAAAACAAAATGTATTTAGTTAAACATTAAAATATTATTATTTATAATATAAATAAAAAAGTGTGGCCTCAGTAGTATGTTGGAAATTTCAGCTAAATTCTAAGATTAACTTAAGCTACTTGTGTGCTTTTTAGAAGATATTTGCTCTACTAATGATTAATGACTCCCATACAAACTAAAACAGAAGCAATTCATCACAAGCAACCTTTTTGACTGTGGTAAAAATAAATGATGCCCAGGGCTTTCACAGTCATGCTAGAGTGATACTGAACATTGCATAGAGAAAATACTGTTATTATTCTGTATGATTAAACTGTGACAAATCAGTTACAAACTTTAAAAATTAGCATTAGCTAGGTTAGCTAAGACTGTATGTGCTTTCTTAGCTAAAATTTGTGATTTTTTTCTATTTATTAGTGACACTTTAAAAAAGTAGGAAAAACAAAACTTGTATCATTAAGGAAAAATAGAAAAAAAACTTAATGATAAACTACAGGAGAAGAAAAACTACACTCATTAGCATTAGCAAACTAGCCACTTCTCACAGGTTAGCTAAAAGCATAACTGTGTAAGTACTGGTTTTCTTAGCTAACAATCAATACAAAATGTGACTTTTCACAACATTTGTGCAGGGCTGAAGACATCTTTGAGAAAATACAGTACTGTACTGTGAAAGCTTTACTGGTGTCTTAAGTACTCAGTATACACTAATAATGTGACATAATCTTATAATATAATAATTTATAGCCTTTCTATACATAGCATAATTTATTTTACCAAAAACAGTTTCTTACTCTTAATTTAGTTGTATTTCACAGTCATTTTTATTAGGTTGTGCAGAAAGTTTCAACAGTGTTTTAAAACAAATCTAAATTAAAAGATTGACTTCCTTATTGTATGAGGTTGAGAGTTCCAGAGTTTAGAAAGACACCTGTCCACTCTTTCTATCATTTACAGAAGGTATATGGAGAAGGCCAGAATCTGTTGATCTAAGATTACATGTTGATCTAAGACACATTCAGAGAAGTAAACAGGTGTGAGGCCATTAAGAGCTTTAAAAGCAAGTTTGAAAAGCTTTAAAAGATTTGGGTAACCAGTGCAGATCCTCTAAAACAGGTGATGTGAGCTCTCATTTTTTTTATCATTCAAATGTGCTGTTTTGTGTGTGTGTGTGTGTGTGTTATTTTTTTTTCTTTTCTTTTCTTTTTTGTTTTGCATTTTGTACAAGTTGTAGATTAATTAATAATTAATAATTGTACTGATATGTGTAAAGAAATACAAAATGTGTTTTAATCGTAAGCAGATATAACAATACATATTGTTTTGAACCTGTTCACTAAATAAAAATATACAGGAAAAAACTGTTAACTGATTTTCATATACTAAAAATGTTATAATATAACACATAAGGGGCAGCACGGTGGCTTAGTGGTTAGCACGTTTGCTTCTCAGCGCTGAGGTCTTGGGTTCGAGTCCCCATCTGCGTGGAGTTTCCATGTTCTCCCCGTGTCTGTGCGGGTTTCCTCCGAGGTCTCCAGTTTCCTCCCGCAGTCCAAAAACATGGAGGTCAGGTGGATTGGGTTCTCTAAGTTGTGTGTGTGTGTGTCACCCAGTGATGGACGGGCACCCTGTCCTGGGCTTAGTTGAATAGTGTAATGCCCTGCCCTGCGCCCAGTGAGGGGGTAAAGGACTAACCACGACCCAGATAAGGATTAAGCAGGTGTGATAATGGATGGATGGATAACATATAACATAATTATTGTTGTACAGTATTTCTGTATGACATCTACAATATGATGTTTTGTGCAATATACACAAAACAGCAATCCACTTTTAGAAATACCTTCCACCTTACAACATAATATTCCACCTTAAAAGACGCTTTCCACCTTAAGACCTATTAATATTCCACCTTGACAAATTTCCATGTTGTATTGTTAGCTTTAATCATTATCTTCATCATGAATTAGTTCAAACTGATAAATTTAGAAATAACAAGTAATATGAACTGTAATCAAATATATTAATTTTTTTTTTTTTTTAATGTAACAAACAAATATGTTTAGTTGTTGCTATAAGCATAACAATATGATTCAACTGTAACATAATAGAATTAGATTCAATAAACAGACTAAACAAGAATGTTGCTCAAAATATAATTTTAATATAATAAAACAGATGAACACAAATGGTCTCATGTATGAGGACAATTTTCTGGACCCTGAATCCAAACAAGATCACGTTAAGCTACATGTGAGCCAGGGAACAAAACACAGGAATATGTCAGTTTACAGAACAAATATTTATCAAAACTGAGCATGTGTGTATCTAAGCAACACTAATATCCTCTCTGTTATTAAAATACATAAACACATTAAAGCAGCCACTGCTGAGAATGAACTGCTAACAAACATGACTTCATCTTAATTATTAAGAATAACGCATTCAGTAAGTGTACAAAGGTTTGTGCACCCCTGCATGAATCACATATTTTGTTGGGGTAAACCAACATTTTCAAAAGACTGTTGTAATAATAATAATAATAATAATAATAATCATCATCATCATCATCATCATCATTCTGCTCGTATTGTTCATTTGTGAATATTTAAGGCTAATTAAGGATTATGTTTTAAATGAATCATGTGTCATATCTGCAGGTAGAATAAGTGTTGAATAAGATGTTTTTTGCTTTAGAAATGAACTTGACGAGACAAAACAATAAGTATCTTTTACTTCATACTGTCATTAGTCAAATGTAAGAAATGCTGTTTTTGTGCATTTTCCATACTGTCTTAACTTTCTCTGATTTTAAAAAGTTGTAAAAGTTACACTTAATGTGGTTTGGCGTTTAGGGATCTGGTCATGTGACCTGAAGGTTGTCAGTTCAAACCTCAGGCAGATCATGACTGAAGTACGCTTCAGCAAGGCACCTAAGCCCGAACTGCTTCCCAGGCACTATGGATAGAGCTGCCCACCACTAATGTGTGGGTGTGTGTGTGTTTGTGCTTTACTGTATGGATGGGTAAAATTTGGAGGTCAAATTTCCCCAATGTGGGACTAATAAGGGATTATATAATAAAAAATAAAATAAAAGAGGTCAGTGTTCTATGGTGTAATGGGTTCATGTGATGTATGTATGCAGTCAGTCATGTTTCTATGTTTCTACCACATAGCCTTCATTGTCATAAGGGTTATTAGCACGTTTTCCAGCTGTGCGTTTCCGTAAAAATCGGATTAACTGAAACAGTGCCCACAGTGGAATAAGCAGGCATGGCACAGCAGCTAAGAGAATACAGATAGCATAAACCCAGCCTGGATATGTCAACACCTCAGGGGCAGGAAAATCCATCTGCAACAATAAAAATTTCATTTAAATTTTGAGCCAGATCACAAAAATAACATGTACACACTCACTTCAAATAAAGCCAAGCAGCTAAAACGGTATAAAATGTGCTTCATCAGCCCTGCAAAAACTTCCAAAATAATGTGACTAACCAGTACTTCAAGATGACTGCAATAATGCCTAAAGTCCAAGTACTTTAAATTTAAAGGTGATTCTGCTGTCTGATGTCAAAAAAAGATTTTGGTCTGTTGTCCTCAATAAAGATATAATAAATGTTTGGAGTTAAAATGTTGCTTTATTAGTTTAAATTGAAGCAGTGATGCTAACAAACACTAGAAGTCAATACTTGCCTAAATTTCTCCCAACCCTTCATATCTTGTCTAGATTGTAATAAAGGTCTCACAGACTAGGACTAGGAATAGACAAGGTTTAGGACTCAGTTTGACTTACAGTGAACTATAAAAAAAATAATCAAATGCTGCAGTGTTGCATCTGCCATCTTAGAGCAGGAAGTCCTGATCTAGAATCAGTTTCAGCTATGATCACCATCATAAATATGGAGGAATCTGATCTAAGATTAGCCTTCTACTAGCCCTGCTGCTGCCTAAAGTCTCAAACAACACAAGTCATATCACCCCCTACACTTCCTGTAGTGTATTACAGTTTGTCACTATAAGCAAATGGACTATATAAATGTCATAAAACATTACAGAGCACTTTTTAAACAAAAGTAGTATAGTATTGCCCCATATGCTTCCTGTAGTGTCCCAAGTTCAGCCTTATATCAGCCTTGCTTGAAGTGTTCGCCTGTACAGGTGAAGTCTTATTCATTTTTATAGTTCACTGTAAGTATTCTGTGTCCTAAACCACATCCGCTAGTCTGTGAGACCTTCATTAAGATCTGGATGAGGTTTGAGAGAAGATCTAGTGGTCAGTTTTTACAGAAATGACTCGTCTGTTTAGGTGAGTATTGAGTTCTAGTGTTAGAAAAGAAGCTACATTTGGACTCCAAACACATCTTGACTGATCATGTGCTGTAAGTGGGAAAGTGGATAGGCACCTCTCACTGGACAATGTGATACCTGTTTCCCTAATGCTAATCTTGTTGCTAATCTGACATCTTGGCAGTAATTTGAGGAAATTACACAGATATTTTTTGGCCAGTCAAGCCCCGTAGAGATCACCTTACCGGATCTCCTGTAAAACTGATCCAGCTTAAATAGGGCTTCAATCTCTGGGCTGTATAAGCAGTCATGTGCTTAACAAATGACTCCTGTTCGGAAGGACTTTCTTACATAGTTTGGGTTCCACGCCTCATAGGTGGGCTTCTTTTGGGCCTGCACCACCACATAGGCCAGGAAGACCACCAGCAGCATCAGTGGACTGATGACCCTCCACGTGGCCTGCCAGTACAAGTTAGGCCTGTGTCCAGTCATCCATTCAATATCATCACTGAACCTAAAAACACAGAATGCCTCTTTAGTATATGACAGTAAACTCCGCCCACATCATCTGATTGGTGGAAAAGTGTTTCAACTGTTATATCTGATCATTTTTTTACTATAGCAGCATCATTCCACTGCTTAATGGTTGCTTTAATTTAGGTTACTGGAACTTAATTTAGGCAAAAGAAACTGCCAGTTTGAAGTCATACTTGTCTGTGAGACTGTAATTTAGACCTCGATGAGTGGGGTGTGCTAATTTTGGCCTGCAATGCACTCATCTTTGCCAATAGTGCCATAAGGGTCATGTTTGATCTTATATTTGGGATTCTCCTACCAGCACCATTCATACTACCATGGAAACAGTATTTTATGTGCCAAAATATTTGCAGAGGCCAAATTTAAAGTGCAAGTGGAAATGTACCATGATAAACAAATTCTAACAGGTTGATGAGGTCACCTCTTTGCTCCGTAAATGTAGATGATGGATGTGATCTCGAAGAAGGCAATGACCAGCAGGGGCAGGGAGCCAACATAGTTGTTAAATATTTCCAACCAATAGTTGCCTGAGCCCAGAGTGAAGATCAGGGCCACAGTAAAGGAAACCATGCACATCAGACCTACAGAAAAACATCAAATGAATGAGTAGTATAATCTGTAGTTCCTCACAAAAATGAAAACATTTCCAAGTTTTAGTTAACAAGGCAATTGCACCCATACAACTTGTATAATCTCAATAGAAGAGCACTGGTCAATATAATGGAACACCTTGCAGCAGAGCCTAGGGTCACCATATCCAATGTCAAGTATGGAGAAGGATATAAAGCCCTACGTTTGACTGTAAAGTAGTAGAACTGTATTATTTGTAGTGATGGAGCTCTATCCAATACCTTTGGAATGAGTTGGATAATCCAGAACTAATCTGGATTATCCAGTTCATGCCTCTAATCTAATAATCCAACATCAGTACCTTTATAGCATGTCTGACAGGGGTGTGAAGGGTGTTATACAGAAGGGGTCCCTGCGTTATGTACTGCATGCCACTAAACTCAGTATATCAATTATATTAATGCAGACTAAACTTGACTAAATAGTGTCTAAGAAACCAAAGTTCTTAGACACTGAGCAACTTTTTTGTGCTGGAATCCATACGCTATACATACAGATGATCCAGAACATTCTGCATGTGAAGGTCTGGGATATATTAGATGGTAAAAGAACAGTCAACTCTCATAATGTTGTTTGTGGAAACTGAAAGAAATTGAAATCTGAAGATTTGAGAGATTTATCTGTTATGGTCACACGATTGGGTTGGAGCATCTCTGAAAACATCAAGACTTGTGGGTCGGTCAGCAATTCTCATTATCTACCCACAGTGATCTCCAAATCTCAAGATCTCAGCATATCATCTGGGATGTGCTGGAGCAAAAAGTCCAATCCACAGCGGCTTTACCTCACAGCTTACAGGCCTTAAAGAATCTGCTAGTACCAGGTATCACAGAACACACCTTCAGATGCCTTGTAGGGTAGATGTTGCAGAGTGGCGTTGGTGGCACAAGGAGCACCAACTGCATATTAAATAAAGGCTTGTTTAAAAGTCATATTTATACATTCTTAACCCTTTACCTGAATTTCCCGCAAGGGATTAATAAAGTACTTATCCTATCTTATCTTACTTATCTTATCTCTTTAGAGTTGGTGGACCCACCTGCCAGAACAAAGCCGAAATTCAGCATAAACACTTTTGTAACTCTGCGAGATTTTATCGTAGAAATAAAAGGAAACATAACCCGGAAACCTTAAAGGGTCTACTTTTCAAATATGTATAGCCTGAATCAAAATATATTTTTAGATTCTTGTGAGAGGAGCTTAAATAAGCAGAGACACGTTTTTGAGAGCAAGTCAGACAGCTGAACATTTTTTTCCCGCCAAAATAATGCAATCTGTCATTCATATGATAATGACATGGTAATTCCAGACATTCCATTGGTGGGTTCCAGTGGCCAGGAGTATGAGGAATGTGGATTGAACAAAGACATCTCACATGATTGTTTGCACCTATCTCATGAATATTCAATGTAGGGTTAGTGGTTGATGAAAAGACAGTGTCACCTTCCATGTGTTAAGCTTTAGAAATAAAACCACATACAATTTCTAAAAACTGTAATGAGCAGTGTGCAGCCAACACCTCTGTTTATTCAGTTCTGAGCTCAAAAGTCTTGTTTAGAAATGTTTACAGTGTTTTTCACAGTATATCAGCACATCTAAAAATAGGTTTTTGGAAAGTCTAAGTTTAGAGCAGATTTAATCAAAATATAGATTTATGACACTTTTACTGTTTTTACACTGTTGTTGCTGAGTTTGAGCTGAACAAAAGCCTGTGTAACACTTTGGAGAAAATAATTTTTAATGAGTGTCTGAAATACCCCCAGACAGCAGGGCAGATACAACCAATCAGCCAAGACAAGTGTGGAGTCCAAATGTTGTTGTTGTTGTTGTTTTTTTTGTAGAATTGGAGCTGTGAGGTTAACAATGCTAACAAACACTAGAACACAAAGGATACATAAATAGTACAGTTGTGTTTGTAAAAAGACATCACCTAACTTCTCTCTTAATTAAAGTCTTACAGACTAGTGAATAGTTTAGATTTTTATCAACAAATATGAATCACCAAAACATCTCTCAACACACCTCATGCAGAAATGAATGAAAGTCTCACAGCGTATTGGGAAAACTGATTTTCTCTTAAATGTTGCCACGTTCCCAGTGGTTACCTGTGAAAATCTCTTTAGGGATACATTTGGGTACTAGGTGCAGGTCAAGCAGGGGGGTTAAAACCCCTTCCAGGTTCCCGAACATTGAGGAGAGACCCAGGCTGAAGAGCATGATGAAGAAGAGCACAGCCCACACCTGTGATCCAGGCATTTTAATCACTGCCTCCGTGAAGACAATGAAGGCCAAACCGGTGCCTGAGGCACTCTGAGAGACAAAACACAGAAACAATTCAGCTTTATTTAGCATCCATCTAGCAACACCATAGCAACCAATCAGGAGACCACAGTGACTCATTTGCAACTGTGTAATCATCATAATAATTTGCTCCTTGTTAATATCTCTCAGCTCTTCACGTCTGACCACTTCTCTACGTCCAGTACATTCACTTCTAATCAGTGTTTACCAGTACAGCATTACCTGATCAAGAAACGCTTGGAGATTGCATGTCTTCAGGTTAAGTTTGGCCACTTCAGATGAATAAGTAGCATTGAGATGGGACAGCCACTGTTCATAATTTTCCTTGGTAATATTCATATCCGCAATATTAAAAGTGTTTGTCAAGAGCAAGATATTTCTGCAAAAAAAAGTAAATTAATGAAACAGCTCTATAAGCACATTAAGCTATATAAACTAATTTATTTAACTTTTTCCAAAACTATGTGGTGCAATACTCACCCATCCAGGCAATCATTATAGTTGGACAGTGCTTTAAACCCCAGGATGGCGAAAATAGGTATTGATGCATAGATAGATGTAGCACTGTTGATGCACCCCACTATAAGGGCATCTCGTTCACAGTTATTTCTGAGAAGACAATCATGAATTATATACATTTTATTATGCAGAGTTTTAGAAAACATTCACATATTTTTCCAGTGCTGGTATTGATATCATTGATATTTGTGTTGATATTACTAGTATCAGTATTGGTATTGGTATCAGTGCTGGTGCAGATATTGCTATCAGTATTGGTATCAATATTTGTTTCAGTGCTGGTATCAGCAATGGCATCGGTGTTGGCATAAGTATTGCTATTGATATTGGAGCTGGTACCAGTATTGGTATCAATATTTGTATCAGTACTGGTATCAGTAATGGTATCAGCCTTGGCATCAGTATTAATGTAGTCTTGGTATCAGTATTGGTATTAGTATTGGCATGAGTACAGTGGTAACCCTACTTACGAGCATCCCTACTAAAGAGTATTGCAGGCAACGAGTCGAGATCTCGGAATATTTTTGTTCCAGGTAACGAATAAAATTCCAAGTAACGAGTAGCGTAAATTAGTTGAAGTATGCCAACCGCTAGGGGCGCTGCGGTCGTAGCATCCCCTAGATGCTACCGTAGAAGAAAAGGTCAGTCATTACCTTTGACCGCTGTCCAGTGAAAGTGAAAGTGCTAGTGAAAGCGAC
>BRDA01090940.1:0-12120 GCA_036984385.1 Crenuchus spilurus
TTAAACTTTTGATCTGTCATCTATGTTCTATTACGAATAAAATATTGACATTTGCCATCTCCACATCATTGCATTCAGGTTTTTATTCACAATTTGTTTAGTGTCCCAACTTTTTTGGAATCTGGTTTGTAAGTAAAAGCTCAGTTCAATTGTTCTTACACTTTTGGTTCCTGTTCATTAATTGCTACAAACAGGTAAGTGTTTTGCTTGTGCTTGGTGGTGAATGTGAGGGTGACCTACTTCATCACAGTGAAGCAATCATTAGTTCATGAGAATCTGAACATGAACAAATGTTTATATAAGTTCATGTAGTTACTAATGATTGTATTCATTTTTGCAAATGTTTACAAATCATTAGTAAATCATTAGTAAATCATTTGTTAATGAAATTCTCATGAACTAATGATTGGTTCAGTTATTCATCATTAGTTAATGAGCTATTAATGAAAGTTATTATAAAGTGTTACCATTGACTCTTCCTATCACTTGTAATGTCCCTGACTCTAGGAGGGTGCAGACTCACACAGGCCTCCTCTGATGCATGTGAAGTCAAGTCTTTTTAAACTGCTGCCAGTACATCACAGCCAGGCAGCCAATGCGCAAGGAGGAAAGCATAGGATCCCCAGTTCTGATCAATCACCTGACCCGCGCCTGACCTAGCCAACATTACTTAATAGTGCTGAGGAAAAAGTGCGATACTCAGATCATAGTGTCATCACCTTAGTCCGCTGATCCACTCGGGTCCCAAAAGTTACACTTGTATAGAATTTGAGAATGTTTGCTGAAAATGGCTGGGAGAATATTTTAGTGGACATTAAATGACTTACAAAACAAACCTGTATACATCATTTCTGAGCCAGTACTCCTAGAATGTTAAATTGACAGGTGTATGAGGTGATGTTCTCAGAAATGCTTATCTTGGGTAAGAAAAAAAAAAAAACCTGAAAGCATTTTCAAAGAGTATTCTAAACAATGATCTGGAGTGATAGCTAAACTGTCACTGTCAAACTTCTAACAGCTACTGCAACACATTTAGGTGGCAATGCGTAATATTTGTGTCTTTAGGTGGATATTCCACTCTGTTTACAGTAACACTTGGTTTTGAAGCCAATGTTATTTAGAAAGTGTCAGACATACAGGGACATAACGCTAATTTACCTAAATCCATACTATTTCAGGTAACTATGATCACCTAGCGCAACGGGATTGTACATCCCCAAATTAGAAAACATAAGGACAGAATGGAAAACACTGTTTCTTATATATACTTTACATCTACTATCTTTTGTTTCTTTGGTTAGGTTGTACTGTGAAGAGTTAGAAGGGCTTGACTTGCATGACTGTTGAGCTTTGTGATGTGCTTAATTCAGTGAAACACTGACGATGGGAGGTGCTTACATGATGAACCCAGTAAAGAACTTGCGAGGTAGTGGGTGTCTAGAGATGTTCCATGTGTGGTTGAATGGAAATGGGCTGGTCCCTGTGTGTAACCCCAATGATTAAGTGCATATTATTCTGTATAATCTCATCTGAAAGTATATCAGCACTTCATGAGGGGAATGACAGGAACTTACCATATGACTACAGCCTAATGATTGCATTTAAGATGTGTCTTATGTAAAACATGTAATCTAGTCATTAAGGCTGTTATGACTCATCACTATTAGTCATAACAGTCATTGTACACTCAATATATTTTAATCTCAGTGATTAAATATGCTGACACAACACTCCTCAGGCACTCAGTGGTAATATTGTCACACTGTGTTCTTCAAATAAAATTAGAACGACACTCTTGCCTTCAGATTCTAGGCTGTTGAAAGGATCTGTGTTTAGCTTTGTCAATGCAGTGGTCAGCGCCCTTATGGCTCACTTATATCCGGATCATTAACCTGTTGTTTACTACATTAACACATAGCAGTCGTGCATAATGGCAGGTCACAATGAAATAAAGCAGAAAATGAAAATTTAGTGAAAAGCATCATGGATCTTGGCAATGAACTGCACTGACATCTTTAGAGATGTTTTTATTTTCAAACTTCATAAAAGCTTTTGTAAGCTATAATTAGCAAACATAGTGGCATCATCCTATTTCTACCACAGTCTTAAATTAAGCAGCACCCGTAGAGGCCATTTAGTCCTGAAGCCTTTAGGGAAGCTGTTAATGTGCTCACATCAGTGTTAAAACCAGAGCTTCCCTTTCATGTTTTCTTCTGTCCTCTGTTCTCAGGGAGCTGGGGCTCATGTGAACTCAGCTGATGTTATTTATGTGGGTGGTCAGCGGAGCGTGCCGTCAGCGCTGTGTTTCAGATGGGTGCTTGTTTCAGACACACAGCGGCATGTGTAATGAGCTGAGGATGAATTAAGCAGCAGGGCCGAGGACAACGGCAACAAGGCGAGGTGAGCTGCCCCCCACCCTGAGGATTAACTTCTCACTGTCATTCACAGGAGTGGAGCGGAGCGATGGAGGGGGCGATGAAAGGAGCGTTCAAGGGATGAGTGCAGGACTGCTGGTGCGGGTGAAGATGGTAACATTTTATTCTCGAACACTGTCTCTGTATATCTATTCCTTTCTCTTTGCCTTCCTATGATTACACTGTGGGTGTTCAGGCACACATGGGCATTCAGTGTTTGCATGGTCCCCTGATCAATTTTCACTGTTACACTGTTGGATTTTGGACAGAATATATTCTGTTTAGTCATGGCCAGATATAAACACAGAGCCCAAACTGAGACATTTGTTGATAACAGCACTCAAACGTTGTTCAGTGGCAAGAGTTATAGTAATCCACTTTAATATCTGCCAGACCAATGGTACTTCTACTTGATTATAGTATGAATGACATTTCAATGATTATAAAAGCAACTTTAATTGATGTTCGGTTGCATTATCCTGCAAACCTTAATCATTTCATAACATTCTCATAAGTTTTCAACCTACAAGCTGTTTTTGCTGTGTGAAGACCATTATTCTGCTCTTGCATTTCAGTAAGTCAAGAGAATAGCTTGTAGACTAACCAAAATGTAATCTGAAAAGTAGTGTAGTGGCTAATTCTAAAATGAAACCACTTAAGGCAAGTGAAAAGTTCTAAAGTGCATTTGAAATATTACATGTACAAAGGCCTCCTTTGCTTACTTTATTTTTTAGACAAAAATGGAGCACTGCTGTGACTAACCGTGCACAGCCTAAAATATTACTTCAAACCATTTTCAGACCATGCCATACATCTTTATATTAACATCACATGCACAGACTCAATAAGAAGGTCCAGCTACATGAGCTATTTGAAAGGTCTCAAATGCAAATACAGTATTATACTGAAAAGAATACGATAATGACAGTAGACACTTACATCTTCAGAAGATATTTCCTTCACCTTTCAAGTGTTGACCGAGTTCTCTGAATACTCCTTCAACATAAATGTGGCATGAACATCAGATGAATGAACTTCAGGAAGGGGTCTGCAGCATTATCTGCATTACAAAACGTTACATATTTCCATCAAAGAGGTCCCCAAATCCCCAAACTCAAAGAGTGCAGCTTTAACCCTCTGGAGTTGGCTTTCCCGCTGGTGGCATATTAACAAAATTCAGCAAAAACACTGAAACATTAAAGGGTCTACTTTTCAAATGATATACTATATATATATATATATATATATAGATAGATAGATAGATAGATAGATAGATAGATAGATAGATAGATATAGAAATAAATAAATAAATAAATAAATATATATATATATATATATATATATATATATATATATATATATATATTTGTGAGAAGAGCTTAAAAAAGCAGAGACAGGTTTGTGAGAGCAAGTTAGTTTGTCAGTCAGACATAGTATTGGAATGGCAGTTATGGAGTGTGTGGTATATGCGAAGGCCCCCATCAAGCAAAAGAGCTCTCACCTGAGTGTTCACACCTATTTAATAAATATTCAATCTAAGAACCACTGAATGAGTGAAACACATGTCAATTCACATTTGTTAAGCTTTAGAAATAAAACCACATACAATCTCTAAAAACTGTATAGAGCAGTGTTTAGTTTGTTGAGTAGTCTGTTTATTCATTTCCAAGCTCAAAAGTCTTGGCTAGAATTGTTTAGAGTGTTTTTTTACAATATATCAGCACATCTGAAAATGGGTTTTTTGAAAGTTTAGAGCAGATTTAATCAAAATATAGATGTATGACACTCTTACTGTTTTAACACTGTTGGTGCTGAGTTTGTGCTGAACAAAAACCTGTGTAACACTTGGTAAAAACATAATTTTAGATGGGTGTAATTTGTAAAACAGCAATGGCACGTCAGACTACATCAGAGTGTCTAAAATACCCTCAGACTCCAGAGGCCAGGCCCACCCCCAAGTGGCATCCAGAAAACAATTAGTGGGCTTGCAGCTGCAACATTTTTAATGGAAACATGAATGAACAGAATTGACTGAGATGTTTTACTGCATAATTTAAAAACAAACATTTAAGAGCATTTTAAACAAACTTCAGTGACATTGAAAACAGTTCTGAAGTAATCTCATGGAGTATTTATTATTACTGAAGTCTGTTTTCTCTCTGAGTTTATTCTCAGTGAAGCAGTAATGGTTTTCATTACTGAGGGGCAGTTTTCTAGTCTCCCCGGTTGATTCTGCGCTGCCAGTGGCTTGATTGCTCTGCATGCTGGAGGGCTGTGGAGTGCCAGCCATCGTTCTGTCTGTCTATCTGTCTGTCAGCTCTTCCATCACTGGCCCTTGACAGCAGGGGGGAAGAACTCACTGTCATCCCTCAGCTCATTCTCAGCATACTGAACAGTGCAGAGAGGGAGCCGGAGAGATCCCATGCTAAACACTATGGCTACTGTTGAAATGCCTGGCTTTGCTTTGTGGGAGTGCGGGGTGGCGGTGGGGGTGGGGGTGCTACAAAATTCTGAAAGTGAGAATTGCCATCACCACCACTGAAATCATGAGTTGGTGTTTTCCATATTTCGCTTCTTTATTTTGGAGCTATGAGAGTAATGTTGCTAACAAACAGTAGAGCTCAGTAGTCACCCAAAATCTGTTTCCACTTAAACACATTTCTCAGCCTGCTCACACTGCACTGATGTCTTGAATGTTACAGTTTTATAACGCCTTTCACAAACACAAGAATGCTTTACAACTAACACACTCAGAACTCAGCCACACACTGGTGAGAAGCAGCAGACAATCATGCACATCGTACACTCAACCAGAAACAACCGTCCACCTGCAGGACTGCACCGAGCACTAGGGGGATCACCCAGGACAGAGTGCCAACCATATCTAGGCATACACAAACACATTCATTCATCACAGGGTAATTTTTTAGAGTAGACAATTCACCTGATCTCCATGTGTTTGGACTGCGGGAGGAAACCAGAGTTCCCAGAGGAAACCCATGCAGACACAAGGAGAACATGGAAGCTTCACCTTGATGGGGACTTGAACCCAAGACCTCAGTGCTGAGAGGTGACCGTGCTAACCACTAAGCCACCGTTTTTTGGCTGCTTGACTACATCTGTGTATATTTCATTTGTTTTTGTCTGAAGCATTCCTTTCAAATAATTGGCACATAAGAATTTAATCAAATGAAAATGAATTTGCATCAAACCATCCACATTTATTTCCATGTATGTGTAATAATACTAATATTAATACTAATAATGCATTTTAAAAATGACTGAAGACTGCTCAGAATAATTTTCTTTTGTTGTTGGACACAAAAGATTCACAGAATCACAAATCATAATGTCATTTCAGTAGAGGCAAAATTGTCTAATCATCAGGAGATTGTGAGTTTAATGCCTGGTATCATCTCAGCCCTCTGTGGTCAAGAGTCTTGAGTGGAGGAAGCACTCGTTCCTCTGTCTCTGTCATGTGGGTGGGAACATCCAGTGACCAAATTCAGAAGAGGGATGAAAGACGTTTCAGTTAAGAAGGTTGACCACGTTCACTCTTCTGACTGAGCTTAAACTGTACTGACTAAACTAAGGGACTGTTCACAGCAATCACACTTAGGTGCAGAGCAAGAAATGCCTTTAAGAGGATGTGGTCTTGTTCTGGTCCTAAACAAAGCCTTGAGTGGGTTGTTTCTAGTGAGAATGTGATTATGAATTGAAGTCAAGCAGGAGAGAGGATGCAGAGGTGGGTGTTCACAACACAGCTTTTACTGACATACTGATCACACATCAAACAACTTCTGTCATGTGTATACATTCATAACACTGATAATGACCCACAAGTCACACACAAGAGGGAGGCTGTGATCCGAGCAAGGTACAGGTGCTTAATGACACATGACCAGATGGGGGTGTGGACCAGCCATGACTTGAGATGAATGCAGACCTAAAACAGAGCACATGGCAAAGTACACACAGAACGCATGACACAAATTAACATGAAAGATCTGGAACGAAGCTGAGGTGGGGGTGTGACAGTGATCTAACCTCGATATAACCCAATCACCTTGTGTACTCTACAAGTGTCTCCCATAGTTAAGTGTGTTTTGCATTGTGGTATGTAATAGAATATGTAAACAGATGATTGGCTTATTTTGGCAGCCACCCGAAGAAGCCAGGAGAATAAATCATTTAATCCAGACCTCCATGTGGTAGAGTAAAGAGATATTTAAACACTTTTATCAGTGTAATATGTATGTTTACAGCATTTGGAAGACTTATCCAGACTGATGTAAAAAAGTGTTTTGTTTCCACTCAGTTAGTACAGACAAATTAGAGTCCAAACTACTCTTCATTTCAGAAACTGTTAGAACTAAAGCATCACTAATACCTAGAAAGAAGGAAATATATACAATTATACACAATATAAGAGCTTTACAATGCATTATATTAAGTGTTTTAAGGTGTGATAAATGAAGACTATGCACTATCCTACAGGCAGATTCAGACAGATGCCAAGAAAATACTTTTATCACCCTAACCAAGCAGGTCTTTGTTCTAGCATGTTGACGGTTAGCATGTAGTTTTACATTCTCAATGTAAGCTCACTTCTTCAACTCAGTCGTCTGAAGGCAGCATGTCTTCTTCTCAAAGTCTGAAGCAGTACAGCATTTTCAAGACATGCCCTCGAAGTAAATTAAGCATTCTGCTGGTGTAGTTTAGCCTGGTATATTGCCCAGATAATTCAAAGCTATGAACAACTGCCATCTCTGTTGTTGCTTCATGTTAAATTGTACTGAAATATGCACCCAGAACACACAACCTTCTTGCTGTATTTACTTTCTCACTCCTGCGTCAGACACATCCGCCCAGTAAACATTCTCATGTGGGCTGTTTTGGTGTGAAAATCACCTGAAACAAGAGGAAATCTTACAAAGTTTACAAACTCAGCAACTTATGTGGGTCTGAACAAAGGTGTGCTCTGGATGTGAACATGCCCGGTGATGCAGAGTTTAAAATAGTGAATTATGAAAACTTCCAGCTAAGAGGATTGAATCTCGTTCCATCAAACTGTTTTAAGTTAACCTAAGTTTAGCAGTTCGGTTGGTTCAAAATCAGTGGCAAGAAGGGTAAGATCTTATGATGCCTTATGAGGCTATAATATCAAATGTATCCAAATACATAATAAAATAGCTTTCATTCCCCCCCATTCTCAATACAAAACTGCACCTGGAGTGAAAAATGATTGTCATCGGATTCTTGACAGCCATGGCTGTCTCCAGAGAGTTTGGTGTGCAGAGCTGGCAACTGCATGATACTGGTGACAAGCAAGTATTTTAGCTTGATATGCAGACATTTGTTTCCCCACATAAATGTGTGGTTTCATAGGTGTTGAATTGAGATTATTCAAGTTTTCATTTTTGAATACTTTTTAATGATCAAATTACATTCAAGATTTAAAAGCTGTTCTAAGTTGTGCACAGTCTGGGATACTGTAGACAGTATGGGCTGGTATTTGTAAGTCTGAAAAAGCTGTTCTGTCTTGGGGATGGTAGATGATGGATGAACTGAAAGGTACCTCAGATTGACCTGAAAATTCATGGAATCCCCACAAGTCAACAAAAGAGCATTTAAACTCAACAAAGAACAAAACAGCAAACTTTTGTTCATTTTATTACTCATTCTTTCTTTTTCACTCTTTTGTTGTTATCTGTTAGACAAGGCAGAAATAACATAACCTGTTGTGCAATACAGCTCATAAGACTCATCCAGCAAACATCTGCATTTATTCATTACAGCAATATGTGAAATGTAAACAAAGTACTATAAACCTCTAAAAAGAAGTTAGCCAGATAACTTCAGCTTAATGTTGAGGATTGTCCAATAGGAATGTTCTGCTGCTCTTTTTCCATTTAATAGGGTTGAATTTGGACTAAAGCTAGCTGACTAACTTAAAAATACTGTTTTATGGAATGCCCCCAAGTGTGTCATCTATCCATCCATCCATCAATCTTAACTGTAGCAAGGACAGAGCAACAATCTATCACTGGGCACACACACACACACACACACACACACACACACACACACACACACACACACACACACACACACACACACACACACACATTAATACAGTTTAGAATACCCAATTCACCTGACCTCTGTGTTTTGGAACTGTGGGAGGAAACCCATGCAGACACATGGAGAACATGGAACCTTCACCCAGATAGGGACTCAAATCCAAGGCCCCAGCGTTGATAGTCAAACATAGATAGATAGATAGATACTTTATTGATCCCCGAGGGGAAATTCAAGATTGCTAATCACCAAACCCGCATGCCGAGTGCATTATTCTCTACATAGTATTATGAAAAGTATATAATAATTATGATAACACTGATATAACAACAATATAACAGCAATAACCTTCTTCATTATTATTAATATTATTATTTATTATTATTATTATATACCAAATCTCATCATCATCATCACAACCCTGGTAAAACTTTGTTATAAATATGAGCTCCTGTTGCCTACCACTAGTGTCCAAAATAATGCAAAACATGACGGGGCTCCATGCTGACTTGCCTGTAACAGCATCTGCCTCTCAGCTCTTCCGGAGTGCTAAGGTGTGTATGTGTGAGTGTATGTGTGTGTTTGCATGCCTGTGGATGTGAGAGCAGCTGCTCTGCACAGTGTGTACCGTTAAACTCATAGCTGCCTCTGCAGGCTGGCCATGCTGTGCAGGTGGAGAATTTTTTCTTCTCTCCTCTTATTAGACTCCAACAACATGCACTGAAAAACACACAGCATGCAGGATTACAAAAATCTACCATTTGTTTAGCAAAGTAGTAAGTCTTTATGAGTCTCCTCGGCCTGTATATGCAATTTAGTCTGCTAGCTGATATCGTTTGCACTGGTTATTGTGCAATTTGGTTATTGTCAGCTTTGTTTCTTGGAAATTTTGTCCCAGTTACTGTTCCTTTGCCAAAAGTGCTCACGTTTATCACGTTTATCATTCACTCTGGTAAAAAAAAAAAAAAAACTTGAGAAACACCCAAATAATAACACTCTCTAAATCTCTGGCTTTGTTACTTACTGTTTGTCATTCATAATGATCAAAACAAACTGAAACATGCCACACTAAAACGACGGTTTGCAGCACTACTGCCTAAAAACTGGTGCAAAAAATAAAAGGGGCCGAGAACCATGCATGTAATTTGCGGGGGGGGGGTATGACCCCCCCAATAATCTGAGCCAATCACTATAACCCCCCCAATAAAGTCACGTAATTTCAATTTACAAAAACATCTTTCATGAATAACTTGTTAATTTTCTTTATTCATGATCAATTTTGGGTAGAATACTAGCATGTTTAATCATTTGGTAATGTAACCCCCCCTTTTCCCCACAAAAACTTGGTATCACCTAACCCGCTGGCTCTACCAAGCAGCAGCACTCACCGTTTGCTTGCTTGTGGAAGCAGCTGCTGGGGGAGTGGGTGTCTAAGAAAAAATGAAAAGAGCACCAAAAAGTGGACAAAAAACATTTTTCATTGTTGGTCGACAACACCGCCGTGTAAAAAACTGAAAAATCAAAATGAGGTAAATGTATATGTATTGTTAGCTGATGACTGAATAACTATGCCGCTGTGTATCAGACACACTATGAATACCCGTTCAGGTATTTTAGTTAACTCCGTTAGAGCTGCTACTCCCTGCTCCTCCTAAGCTGACAATGAGTCAAAAGAAAAAGAAGATAAAAGTGGTTATTTGTGCACACAGTACAGTACAATACCTATATAAATACAATACCCTTATAAACTATTACTTGAAGCTAACACTGTCTTGAAGTCCTCTTATTTTATAAGAGCTGCAACTCTCTTGTTGTCTTTAGATAATTTTGACCTGATCTCAAAATTCACAGTCTGCTCTTCTTTAATTACTAATGGCTATTTTTGTGGAATTGTGTCGTAATTTCTCCTAGCCAAATTACAGTGCACCAGGTAAATACATATACTTGGAAAATTGAGAAATTTAGGTGTGTCATATAATAGATTCTAAAAGTGTAAAATATTTCTTACTGTTGGAAGACATGTGAAAAATTTCTTAATTGTTTAAGGTGCAGAGTAAATACAAAGAAAGTTAAATAAATACATAGTAAAAGCATTACAATGTATTTCTAATATGGTTAACTTGAAATCCCCTGAATCCTTTTAGAAAAGAAAATGATTTAATAAATAAATAAATAGGCAGACAGCTCAACCCCCCCAATGTTGGACCCAAAGTTATGCCCTTGCCGAGAACCCAGAGAACAGGTGTACAAAACAAAGGACAACACTGGCGCACTCTAAAACAGAGCGTAAACCTGTAAGAGTGATGTTAAATGTTCATTTATGTTTCATTAGTCTTTTTTATTTATTTCTCATTGTGTTCTGTATGTAAAACTATAGTTATTCTATATAAAATGTATTTTTTGTTAATATTTTGGGTGTCTGGAACAGATTAATTGGATTTACATTATTTCTTTTAATAAATATTGCCTTAGTTAGCATTCATTTTGGTTATCATCAGACACTTTAGAACAGATTAATGACCAAAATCAAGGTTCCACTGTATAATAATATGAGATTTTAGATTTCAGGTTTTCTGAAGCCAGACTGGTGAACAGTAAAATGAAAAAAGGATGAATATAAAATTCATACTTGATGAATATAAAAATGACAGTTTACTGTTTTTAATTACATTATGAGCACCAGTGAACTTTTTCACATTTTTGGAGATGCTGAAATAGGTGCACAGTTAGTGACTATAGCTCTTCAGCAGCTCCACTGATCACCCTCCACTTCACAGTGTCCATTAATGAAAAGAAACCACCACAGAATCATTACTGACCAGATATTATTTGGGTGGTGGACTATTATCAGCACACCAATGACATCAACATAATAATGTCATGTTTTGTTGCTGGCACAAGTGTTTTACACACCTCACTGTAACTGTCAGTTAATAATCCACCAAACAAATAAACCACCAAATATATTCATATCCTCTGTGGCCAAATGTTTGTGTTGTTAGAAGGAATGGCATCATTACAAAGTGGTAAACTACCTCACTCATGTAACACATGTAAATACTGCTGATGCTAATTGTTATGCATACTCATTAATCCCTTCACCCAACTTATTTATTCCTTATACCTACTGAGGGCAGCCATGGCGTAGTGTTAAGGATCTGGTCTTGTGACCAGAAGGTCGCTGGTTCGATCCCCAGAGAGGACATGACTGAAGTGCCCTTGAGCAAGGCACCTAACCCCCTAACTGCTCCCCTGGTGCCGTTGGGGCTGCGCACCACCTCAGGGACAAACTCTTACAGCCTAGTGTGTTCATGGGTTAAATGCAGAGGTCAAATTCCGTTGTGTGAAAATCACATTGGCAAATTGGTTCATCTTAATTATTTGAAATGTTTTATAGGTCTGAAATGCAGAAATTGATGTATATTAACAGATGAAATGAACTTGACCAGAGAAGACATCAAATATCCTGAGTCCAAACTGTCTGCAGTGAAATAACCATAATGAGTGACCACAGTAAGTGTAAGAAACTGAGTGTTTTTAAATTCCACTTTCCATACTGTCCCAACTTTTTCTTTTTTTTCTGATGCATCAGTCTGAGCTGTATTTTATCATTGTACATATATAT
>BRDA01090942.1:0-15017 GCA_036984385.1 Crenuchus spilurus
TGTATATATGGCCCACATCTTGCAACCGGGAGTGGTCTGCCCAAGTGGGCCAAATGAAATGGGAGATGAGGGCCAGATGTGGGCCAGAATAATTTTGCTATCTGGGGTAGTATTTGACCATGGCTTTGGCATAGAGCAGCCAGTTGGATTTTATAATAACAGATTGTTTGCAGAAGTTCAGAAAACATGACCTGAAAGGTTTTTGTACTATAGATGTGACTCTTTTGCTTTCTCTAGGTGACAGTTACTGGGTGTTTGATGCTGAGAGGCAGATCTCAGGGCCAGACTCACTTCAGCGGCTGGGCCTTCCCATCTCAAACATTCAGGCAGCCCTGATGTGGGGCGAGGACAAGGCCCAGAAGGTCTACTTCTTCAAACGAGGAAGCTACTGGCGCTTCAACCCTCAGGAGAACCGGGTAGACTCGAGCCATGCCCGCAGCATGGTAGACTGGAGGGGCATTCCCAATGACATTGATGCTGCCTTCCAGGACCGCTATGGTGAGAAATTCTTTTATACACTAGCTGTTCCACTTTGAGTGGCCACATGTTAAATGTTAATGACCTTGATTACTACAAACACTGCCCACATAGTTAGGATCTTAATGGGGTAGTTTAGCTTTTGGAGATTTTCTCATCAGATAGCATGACTGCCGGAAATGATGACGTAACTTCTACAGCTTGAAGAAAGGCAGACCAAATAGAGTTTTGAGTTTTTTGTGCACTTTTTGGCAGGTTTTGCCCACTTCCTGAAAGGGAACCAATACTGGAAGTTTGACCCAGTCGACGTGAGGGCTCTGGAAGGATATCCACGCTACATCGGCATGGACTTCTTCGACTGCTCTCCTTCCATCTATAAATAAACCTCAGACCAACTTGGGTCCATTTTTGCAAAAACACTGCAGTATTAAAGAAATTGCATTGCAAAAAGGTCAAATTTATATGTATTTTATACCAGATATTGTCCATCACACAAGTCATGTTTATTGTTTGAAGTTTTTTACCTACGAAGCCAACATGCCAAAAACAAACAGAGATCAGAGAGAGAGAAAAAGAAAATTAGCAGGCTAATTAATGAGAGGCAGCCGCAACAAGTAGAACTCGAACAACTGTCACCGAGGGAATTTTGGCAGACAAAGACCAAGCGGTGATTGTTTGATCATGCCTGCTTAAATAGGGAACACAGCAGGTGCATTCACTTTGCCTATGATTAGGGGTCACTGGCTCCCTCTAGTGTTTGAGAGAAGCCTAGCTGGCAAAGATATAGGGTACATACGATGTGTCAAATCTGTCATTAGAGTCTAAATGTTCACAGTGCTGAACTTTCTTTATTTGTTAGCAAAAACTAGCCTTGTAGCTACAGTTTCAAACTAAATACTAAAGAAAACTTCAAATAGCAAACGTCTTTTTTGGGACATCATAAATTGTGTGAATTTGACCTTTTTTGGCCAACGTTTTGCATAAAACTGACCTGTTGAGTATTCAGCGGTTGTGTTCAGACTGCTGGTACAAATCAGGTTTTTGGCAAATCTAGACTATATACAGACGTGATGTACATCATATTAATTACGTGATGTGATTCAGATTTCTCCAGATGTGTCTCAGTCTGGATGCATCTGGCCTTTCAAAAAGACATTAACAGTGTCCATCACTCATAACATGACAATAACGTTAAATCAGAAGTGATACAAATTTTAAGATTCAAGCTAAGCACCAAAGTTTCATGCTTAACTTTGACAGAACAATTGTTTGGAGTGCGAGATGATGCACCTCCATCTGTCCTGCATCTGCATTTAAGTCAAACATAGTTACTGCATACTGGTGAAGTCTGGAAGCCAGATCTGATCACTTGTGAAAAACCATGCAAACAGTTGTCTTGAAAGATCTGATTTGAGAACCAAGTCTGATTTGCTTGGAGTCTGAACGCAGCCCAAGTGTCTTACAATAATGTTTGTGTTTTGAGAAATGAGGAATAAGATGTTGTTTATTTCTCAGTCAGTCAGTTCACACTCAGTCTCTGCCCTCACACTGGTGTATTCTGGGTCAGAGCCTGAGAACAGGTGCAGTATTACATGTATCTTCACTGGACCGGATCATACCGACAAACATATTTGTACATACACTCACTGGCCACTTCATTAGGTACATATACACATCTCCACTTATTGTCCATTTAAGCTCCACTGAGTATACAGATGCACTTTGTACTGACTGTAGTTCATCTGTTTCTCTGTATACTTTGTTGTTCTTCAAAGGTCAGGACTTCCACAGAGCAGGTGGATCATTCTCAGTGACACTGATGTGGTGGTGGTGTGTTAGACCTGCTGGAGATGTTAAACTCTGTGTCCACTCACTGTCCTCTATTAGACACACCTACCTTGTTGGTCCACCTTGTAGATGTAGAGTCAGAGACAGCAGCTCTGTGTTGATCCTCTGGTCCTGATGCTGTTGACTGGTTGGTGTACTATTTTCTGACACTGAGGTGTTTAAAAACATCAGCAGCTCTGACACACACTAACACACCACCACCACATCAGTGTCACTGAGAATGATCCACCAGCTCTGTGGGGGTCCAAATCATTGAAGAAAAACAAAGTACATAGAGAAACAGATGGACTACAGTTTACAACGTGCACCTGCATGCTCAGTGGAGCTAAAATGGACAATGAGATACAGAGTATATGTACCTAATGAAGTGGCCAGTGAGTGAATAACTTCATAACTTACTGGTGCACCTTTTTTCAGCCACACACAACACCAACACATCTCAGGAAAAGCACAGAACTTTTTTGCCCTTCTGATTTGTTTTCATTTCTTTACTTAAACTCAATTATTTATTATTTGTATATTTTGTCATACGTGTTGTCACAGAGAGCTCAACATCTTTTTCTTTGTGAAGTGCCAAAAAATGTACTGTGTATTAAGAAAGAGAAGAAAAACAACTGAGAACGTTCACATTTTTGATATTCAAGTTAGCAGGTTTTGTTGTGAAATGCTGATTATTATTATTATTATTATTATTATTATTATTATTGTTGTTGTTGTTTTTACAAGAAAGGTGCTAAAACAGACCACACAGGGAAGGTTTCAGGTACCTCAGTGGTCATGATTTAATCAAAAGAAACAGCTCAGGAGTGCTGAGAGTGCTGAGTCAGCAGAAAGAGAAGGCCAGGACATTTACGAGACGTGTATTCACAGCCACTGTCTTTAAAAAGCCTCTCCTGAACGCTGATGTTGTAGTGTGGTGCGGTGCCGGACACTGACGCCACAGTATTTTGTCTTTTTCACACTTGTCTCCTCCACTTCCTTGGGGCTCAGGAAGCAAGCTGTACTCAGCGCACTGGTACTCTTAGCCATAAATACAACTGAGATGTACAGCACTGTCACTGTTATTATAACCTGTCATTGTAACCAGCTTTCGTCTTTCTCTCCTTAACTCAAATAACCGTATTTACTGTGTAAATAAGTCTGTAAAAAGAATTGTATTATACTTTTTTGCTCCAATAAAGATCATTTTCTTTGTTTATTATATACACATTGTTTAATATTCATTATCTCAAGCAGATATGCCAACATGCCTAACAATCAATGGCAGACAGAAGCCTCTAATTAGCATTGTATCATTTGAAATATGCTAATTGGTGGCTATTCACTGTCTAACTGAACTTTTAATATAAAGGCTTACCACTGTTCCTTTTGTGGTTTGACTGGTTGTAAAGCATAAAACTATCACCCAATTCTGTGTTTCACCTTGTTAGTCAACTTCACTCCAACTCATTACCACGAATTTACACTTGTTTGTTAACACGGGTCAATTTGACCAAAAGACCACAGAAGGGTTAACTATTAATATTTCAATGTAATCACCTCATCCAAAGCTTCCAAACACAGACACAGATACAAACACCCAACATGTTAACAACTTACAGTGGCAGGTAACACAGACTCCTGGCCAACTAATGCTGTTTACAACCACACAGCCAATCACACATTAGCAAGAAATGGCAGAGCCAATCGATGAGCTTGTGGGCGGTCTAAAGGGAAACAGGCTTCAAGCTTGAGTGTCTGTTTTCCGCTTGGTCCTAGTGCTTGACCCATCTCCTTTTAATATAGCGTAACATTGTTTTTGCACAGTACCAACTGCAGGGGACCAAAATTGCCTTTTGAAAAAGGGCAGGGGACATGTCCCTCTGTCCCTTCCCCAAATTAAGTCTGTGCACCTACACAACCTGATATATAAAGTCTCAGTCCAATAAGCCACATTGGTAATAAAGGCCACATTTAACAATTTTGATGAAAGTTGAAAAGGCAGTCTTTATGCCAGATGATGTCATGATGTTGGAAAACATCTTTATAAATGTTTACGTCAGTTGTGATAAGATTACGTAGGTATTGTGTGTGGCTTCATATGTCATAATGGCCACATTTACCAATTTTGGTCAGCAGAAGCAGCCTTCTATATACATGTTTATGTAAATTTAGGTTAATTGTCATGACAAGCTAATGTATGGTTAAGGTATGAGGTCATGAGGCCTATAATGACTCACTTAGTGAAACCCTGGAACTTCTTATTCACAGTGAACATCTGAAACTGAATTCCCACATATGCATTATTAGAGATTAAGGTGTTAATAGACCAAAAATACAACATACTCAGTGTCCTGGTCATCTTGCTCACCCCACAAAAAAACGTTTGTTCATGATAGGTTACATCATTACATCATAGACATCTCAAGTACCAGAGTGAGTAGTGTTTACATTTGGAGGTGGAGAGAGAGTGTGTTTCCTCTTTGTTCACAAGATGGTCTGGTTCTAATATGTCTAAGCAGGGGTCGTGGTGTGTAAATGGATCGTGGCTGTTTCATGCTCTTCTCTGCATGGAACATTCCAGAGCAGAATCGCGCTGGTTTGTTTTTCTGCCCAAAGCCCTCCTTCCTCTTTAGCTCAGACTAAATCTGAGAACTGATGGCTCTTTTTCAGCAGCGCAGATATGCTAACATGACTAGTGTTTACAAAAAAAGTAATCCATTACAAATGACTGATTACATCTTAAAAATTGCAATAGAATTACTGGACAAAAGGTATCGAATTACGTATGTATAATTAAATTAGCAACTGAGTCTGCTTCACTAACATTAGCACTAGCAAAAACAATATTAAGACTAAATATTAGCATTTCTACACACATGTATTACATCAATAATGTCAGACCTTCCTACTCCACCACTGACCCACTCTGCTGGGGGCCATAAATGAAGACAACAGATTTGAGGATGCTGATTGGCTAAATTTATGTTGTATCTTATGTCAGCAGGTCAGTGATTGGCTGCTGCTTCTCTGACTGGGTGATATTTCTGTTGCCTCAGAAGAGAGATAGAACCAGGAAGCTCATTTCCCCCAATCAAAAACTATTTCCACCATAAAGGGTGGTGCCCTAGTGCCCTCTATTGGCCAGCCACCACTGATGCTCATAGCTTCTTCTGAACTATCTGCCATTATATCCTGCTGATTTGTACACTTGTGAGTCCCTGTAGAGCACTTTTTGAAACGTTGCTGTTTATATGGATTTTCATCAAAATTCCATCATGCATATTTACATACCCTTTAAAATGGGTTCTGACTGCCAATCACACATATCAGTATTAAACCTACAGTAATGTAAAGGGTGGGGATAGTCATGTAAATGATTGTTGTTTTATTGGTGCATAAAACTAATGTAAACAAGTGCCCTGCAAGTACAAGCAAGTGAACAGAAGGTCCTTTCTGTAAAGCAGTAAACACTCAGGATTTGGTCAGCTTAGTTTAAAAAAACAAGCTCAAAATGCAGTAAATCAGTTCTGTTTGGACAGTAAAAGCCATAACTCACTGATGGCCTGAATATCTTTACCTCAGCCATCTTTAGAGCTTTTTTTGCTTATCATATGTCTGTTTAAATAGGCTTAAAACATGTACCAGTGTTTCAGGCCTAAAATGCAGTGGTTTACCAGATCAAGTGTGAGTTTGGACCAGTGCAGGCTTGCTTTAGCCTGAGGGCAGGACAACATTCCTCAATATCAAGGTGCAAACAATTTTCAGAATTCAATTAAGATAGGTAACAGTCAGTGGTGGCTGTCAACAATCATTCTCTGCTGGCCTAAGAAATATCTGAATCACAAACTGATGTTAAATATATTTTGTCCACAAATACTTATTAAATAATTCCAAATGTCCTGTTCGCTTCCTTTTATAGCTTTTCCGATGGTTGTGCTGTTTCCAGACATGTATTTTCATATTAAAGCATTTAACCAATCACATTTCAGCCATCATTTGTTGCCAGGCAGGGTCAAAGTCAAAATGTCTACCGGAGGCCTTCACAAGTCATTCTGCAATACCCCCCCACACCCAACAAAATAAATGTCGATGAAACTGGGGCTTCAACCAACATATTTTGAGTTGGTGTCACCAGGGCCCTCTAGCAGGCATCTGGCAACGTCACCGTATTCAGACTCATTGTTTGAATAGTCTAGATTGGTTAGCATTAGCTTTGATGTTGATAGGAAAGGACATCTTGATGGAACTGAAGCGCACGGATAGTCTGTATGACAGAGTAACTGCACTGTTTTTGAGGAAATAGAGGAGGATGGATTTTGTGTACAAATAATCCAATTTTTTGGTGAATAAAATGTTTCTATTTTCCTAAATAATATTGAAAGTTTATGAGGTTATTACTGATGTTTTTTATAGTAGAAGGAGACTTGTTCACCCCTGGTTTGTTTATTCAACAGAGGCATTTATTAAGGCTACAGGAGTTATTTGTCTTCAATGCAATACAATGGCTCTTTAAACTGTATTTATGCACATTAAATGTTTTTTATAACCATAAATTAGTTTCTGAGAGGAAGATTGATTCAGCATTACTGGAGGCCTAGGTGTGAAATGCACGGTCTGCCACTGGTAACAATGATCCTCATATATATGTTGACTGAGCCATCAGCAGGCTCTCGTAAAACTGGTAAACATGCATTACATGTGTCTGAAAAGTTGTTTTATCACATACTGTTGCAAAGCTAATGGAGGCATTTTGCAGCACCATACAGGTCCAGGCTTTATTGCTTGAGGTCCACTCTCATTCACACCTCATATGCACTGCTAGAACCTTGACCTCATTGTGATACATCACAGAACCTGAGCTAACACTATATCCACAGAGCTGCATGGGTGCCATATTTCAACCTGACAATGCTTGACCACATATGGCGCAATGGGGGTCAAGGAGGCCCCCATCTGTGCTCCAGTCTGGGATGTGGATACACAGTGACTGAGACATCAGTGGCTACCATGGATGAACATGTACAGAGACTGTATGTCATGACGTTCCATAAACACATTCACGGACATATAATCATAGATTCGGGGCTGCAACTGTATGAGATTCTCGCGACATGATAACCGTTTCAGAAAATATTACGGTATCATGATATGGTGCATAAATTTGGGAACCCTTGTCATTTTACTGATTTGAATATCTTTAGCACTAATTATTGGAACACAGAAGTTGTTTTGTAAGCTTGTTGCCCCTTGACCTACATACACAGGTGAATCAAATTATGACAAAGGGTTAAGGTGGCCAATTGCAAGTGTTTCTCCTCTTTGCATCTTCTCTGAAGAGTGGCAACATGGGAGCCTCAAAACAACTCTCAAGTGACCTGAAAAGAAAGACTGGTTTAGGGGAAGGATACAAACAGCTATCTCAGAGATTTCAGCTGTCAGTTTCTACTGTGAGGAGCATCGTGAGGAAATGGAAGACCACAGGTACAGTTCTAGTTAAGGCCAAGAAAAATCTCAGACAGGCAGA
This sequence comes from Crenuchus spilurus, assembly GCA_036984385.1. Lineage (NCBI taxonomy): Eukaryota > Metazoa > Chordata > Actinopteri > Characiformes > Crenuchidae > Crenuchus > Crenuchus spilurus. Next base: position 7,832 of record BRDA01090942.1, read on the forward strand.
GGCGAAGGATGGTGAAAACAGTCATAGTCAACCCACAAACCAGCTCCGAAGACCTACAACAAGTTAGTGGGAAATAACCAGATACTGCATACAGATGGGATTTTATCTGACATTTACATTTGAGGCATTTAGCAGACGCTTTTATCCAAAGCGACTTACAATTGGGGGTTAGGTGCCTTGCTCAAGGGCACTTCAGTCGTGACCTGCCGGGGGATCGAACCGGCGACCTTCAGGTCACCAGACCAGGTCCTTTACCACTAGTCCATGACTGACATGATGCTCATCATAGGGATTTTTTTAAGGCTTCCACATTGAGCCTGAAAATGAACGCACCTAAACTAACAGCAGCTTTCACAGTCCAGAAAAATCCAAATCCGTGTGAAAGGGCCTTAACACGGACACGCACATCCAGCATGGCCTACACTTCATGGCCACATGCACAAGACTTCTAGGACCTGTGTGCTTATATGTTTGGATGACTCACCACTTATGCTGATGAAGAAAGACATAAGAAGTGCTGTTTACAGTTTGCCAGAAGCCATGTAGGCTTTCTTTCAACAATGCTTTTCTTCTTGTCACTCTTCCATAAAGGCCAGATTTGTGGAGTGCAGACTTATAGTTGTCCTGTGTACAGATTCTCCCACCTGAGCTGTGGATTTCTGCAGCTCCTCCAGAGTGACCATGAGCCTCTTGCCTGCTTCTCTGACCAGTGCTCTCTTTGCTCGATCTGTCAGTTTAGGTGGACGGTCATGTCTTGGTAGGTTTGCAGTTGTAGAATACTTTTTCCATTTCTGGATGATGGACAGAACAGAGCTGCTTGGGATGCTCAAAGCTTGGGATATGTTTTTATAACCTAACTCTGCTTTAAACTTCTCCACAACTTTATCTCTGACCTGTCTGCTGAGCTCCTTGGTCTTCATGATGCTGTTTGTTCACTAGTGTTCTCTAACAAACCACTGAGGCCTTCACAGAACAGGTGTATTTATACTGAGACTAAATTACACACAGCTGGACTCTATTAACTCATTAAATGACTTCCGATTGATGGCACTGGATGTTATTTAGAGGTATCAGAGTACAGGGGGCTGAATACTTTTGCAAGCCACTGTATCTTGTGGATTGAGCATGAAATTTCGTCGAAATGTAACAAATTTTTTTAGGGAGGCAATTATTAACAAGACACCTACTCTAATCTAAAATTTTTGGAAATGGGATACCCATCCTCACGTAAATTTTGCGGATATCCGAAACAGTCCCACACTGCTGATTTTAGTTTAGATTTTTTTAGATCACCCATTATCACCCAGACTTTCATTAATAATACAGTTATTTAGGTAAGGAAGTAAACAGGTCACCCTTCATACCTTTAAAAAGATGTACAGTCAGATTACATTTTGCATTAGCAGACAGATAACTAATCAGAACACATTGTTACAGAACTCTTCCAATCCTGATGTGGTACAAATGGAGTTTTTAATGGAATTGAACTTTTAAAAGCTCTTTTATTCTCGTGTGGTTGATTGTGTATGAATGTCTGGCTAACTCGGTTCTGTTTCTACCCCCCCTTTTAGAGAATGTTATAGGGGCGTAAGGGTAAGAGGGCGCATCTGCTTGTTGCTCCACATCAAAAGGGATTATTTAAAGCCTCTGCTTGAACAGTGAAAGTAAAAGAGATGGAGAGAGTTTTGTGTTTCTGTGCAGTTCTCTACGACATCCTTTACCCATCAAAATGAGACAAGCACGACACAAATGAATTTTACACAGTCCAACATGCTTTTGTTCATCAGCTTATCTCCTCATATCAACAACATCTGTTTAATTTGGACAGTATTTAGACAGATATGTCTCCAGATTCATGCAGAAAGTGGGTTTTATACAGTAAAAGTAACTTTTTTCATTATGACTTTGACTGAGCCACATAATTCATTGACTTTTGGTGGCCCCATTTTGAGGCCATTTTAAAACTCCAAATTTAGACATATGGTGTTACATCTATCTTCTTAACCAGGGACGTGGTGAGTCCCCCTTCCCCTTCTTGGATGCTGGGCAGGACAATGAAATAACTGTAGCCAGGACAGGTTTCCAATCCATCACTGGGTACACACACACACACACACACACACACACACACACAGGGAGAACATGGAACCAGGCAAAAATCAAGAAAAAAAAAATATGATAATAATAATAATAATAATAATAATAATAATAATTATAATAATAATAATAATAATAATAATAATAATTAGAAAAGGTAAACTTTCATATTTTATATTTTTACACAAAAAATGACTTGATTTTTGTGTTTTAATGTTGATAAAGTTCAACTTATAGCTCGTCAGAAATCCAGAACCTCAAATGATTAGATTTCATCAGATGTGAGGTACGTAAATGTCCAGCTTTTTTATTTATTTTATTTGTGTATTTTATTTACACACTCAGTTTGTTGGGGCTCCTTTTCCGCGAACAACTACATCAGTGCAGTGAAGCTTCATCATGTCTCATTTTTGATCTAGCCCTGCATGTACAGCACCAGTCAAAGGTTTGGACACACTTCATTCATTTGATTTATTTATTTATTTTTATTCATTGTGAATGAACACATAAGGAATCATGTAGTAAACTTAAAAGTGATAAACAAACCAAAACATGTTTTAGATTTTACGTCAAAGTAGACACACAACTGATGTCTCAAACACATTAAGAGGCAAGAAATGCAAGTCATGAACTCTTGACGAGACACAGCTGTTAACTGAAAGCCATTCCAGGTGACTACCTCATAAAGCTGACTGAGAAAATGCCAAGAAAGCTGCATCTAAGCAAGAGGTGCCTACTGTGAAGAATGTCAGATATAAACATATTCTGGTTTGTTTACTTGTTTGTTTACTAAATAATTACAGATGTGTTTATTCATAGTTTAGATGACTTTAGTATTAATCTACAATGCAGAACTTTTTTACATCATGAAAAATCACTGAATGTCCAGAAGGTGCGTCCAAACTTTTAACTGGTACTGTATGCAGACATGTATGGACCTGTATGTGGCAGCACTCGCCTGGTGTCAGGTCTCCCTCCCCTGTCTTCATGTTCTGTGTTTCTGTCTCCCTCTTGTGGTTTAGTTATGTATTGCATTCCCTTTTATGGCCCTTCCTGTGATGTCATGCGTTCATTGTGTTCAGGTGTCTCTTGTTTAGTGCAGTCCTTAAATACCCTGTTTGTCACAGTCTTGGTTGTTGGTCATTTTGTTTGTCTGTTTCATGTCACCCTATTGGATAACTGTGCCGTGTTTTCCAGTTTTCTTGTCAACGTTTGTAGTCTCTCTATTTATAGTGTTTTCTAACTCTTCTAACTTTTGTTTTCATTAGTTTTTTTTTATAATAAACCTACATTTTAGTTCATCCCCAATCTGCGTTCACCTCTCCATCATTGCTGCCGCCTAACACCTGGTGTTTAGGGACCCGGTCTCATGACTGGAGGTTTGATGGTTCGATCCGCTGGCAGGATATGAAAGCTCTTGAGCAAGTCACCTAACCACCAACTGCCCCCTGGGGGCAACTATACCTAATGTTTGTACTCATTATCAGACCTTTAGTGATTATTAGCCGTTACAATCAGCAGCTAAGTCCTCACATATGGTGTCAATTGTAACATTGCACTCATATAAATGGTAGATGCTGATAACACTGTTTGATTGTTTTAAATATGTGACGTCTATGTTGCTACAAATGACTGTATTTATCAAAAACTCCACACTGCGACCTGCTCTAACCCTCTGAACAGACTACAGGATCAAGGCCAGCATGGGCAAATGACTGATTTACATGGTACACTGCATTTTTACAGTAACATCTGTTTTCTGCCTTAAACTGGGTTCAGTGTATAATTGTAAGAGACATCAAACAGAACCGTGTGGCTTTGTTCCAGACAAACAGAATCAATAAAGAAGCCAAAATAATATCTAAAGAAGCATCTATTCTGAGCCATTTCTGTCCTGCAGGGACCTGCTTAATACAATGGTACAGTAAAGCTCTCATAGTGGCTTTAATGGCTGGAGAAACCTAAACTTTTGATTGAGCTCAGCAAGCACATGATTATTAATATCCTCAGCTAGTCCTCATTATAGTGTACGGGTTTTAGGAGCATATGCTTTTGTTTACTAAAGTTGAATGTGAACAGCAGCCCACAGTACAGAGTTACAAAATTAACCACGAAAGACTACAATCATTACTCTATTCGAATTTTCATTTTAGTGATTTTCTGTCATCCTGGGCATGAAAAATGTCATCACACTGCAAAAAACTATTTTTAGGAAAGTAAAAAAAAAAACTTGTTTCTGGACATTTTTTCCCCTTTTTTTGTCTAAAAAGAAAAAAATATTCTTAACAAGCAAGTTTTGCGCAAAAAAATAAGCTTATTCTAAGAACATAAGTCTAACTTTTTTCTTAAGATATTTCAGCTCATCTTGAGCTTTATTTACCAGTTACAGGGTATGACTGTGGTTTGGTTGAAATTCCAAAATAAGAATAAGTTTATTTTTCTTATTTAAAGAATAAAGCCACTTAAACAAATTCTCAATTTAAGAAATGTATTTAATGACTTTAAATCAAGAGTTCATAACACTCATTAAAAAATATTTCTTAAGAAAAGCAATTTTTGCTTGTAAGAAGCACAATTTTCTTTAATATTTGACAATTTAGTTTAATTTAAACATATGAGTTAGATTAATTTCCTAGTTATAAGAATTCTAACCTGGCAACTTTTGCTTATCCCATTGCCAAATTTTCTTTCTCAAAACGAGAAAAATGTATCACGTTTAGGAATATTTGGCTTATTTCAAGTAGTGCTGTTTTTGCAGTACAGTTTATAATTTTATGTGTATATAAAACAATTTGTTCTTTCAACTAATTTACACAGTAATAAAATGAACGTGGAATTTGTTTTCCTGCAACTTTGGAAAAAACCTGGCTTCAGAAAAGTTCATATGAGTAATTTTAGCATGGTGCTACAGTCAGTGGTGTTACTGTAAATGGTGTCATCGCTAATGGTGTTACAGTCAGAGGTGTAACTGTAAATGGCAATACTGTAAGTGCTGTAACCATCTGTGGTGTTACCATCAATGGTGTTACTGTAAATGAAGTTATAAGTGTTGTTACTGTAAGTGTTATTACCGTCAGTGGTGTTCCCGTCAGTGATGTTACTATAAGTGATGTTATCGCCAATGGTGTCACAGTCAGTGGTGTTACCGTAAATGGCGTTACAGTAAGCATTGTTACTGTAAGTGTTGTTACCATCAGTGGATTTATTGTCAGTGGAGTTACTATCAAGTATTACTGTACCAAAAAGAGATACTGTAAATGGTGGCTAAATTTAAGGCAATACTGTAAGTGCTGTAACCATCTGTGGTGTTACCGTCAGTGGTGTTACCATCAATGGTGTTACTGTAAGTGACATTATAAGTGTTGTTACTATAAGTGTTATTACCGTCAGTGGTGTTACCGTCAGTGATGTTACTATAAGTGATGTTACCGCCAATGGTGTCACAGTCAGTGGTGTTACCGTAAATGGCGTTACCGTAAGCATTGTTACTGTAAGTGTTGTTACCATCATTGGATTTATTGTCAGTGGAGTTACCATCAAGTATTACTGTACCAAAAAGAGATACTGTAAATAGTGGCTAAATTTAAGGCCCCCAGCAGGGTCTGTCAGTGGTTTTGGGAACGTCTGACGTTATTGATGTAATACATGTGTGTAGAAATGCTAATATTTAGTCTTAATAGTGTTTTTGCTCATTTTATTGTAGATGTTAGTGACTCAGTTGGTAATCTAATGATACATACTGTACTTTCTGTCTTTACACATTTACATGTGATGACAGTTTTCATTAACTATTAGTCATTAATGACTATTAAATAGTAACTTTATCACAGAGCTCTGCTGTCCTGCAGTTTGTGTTCAATAATATTGTTGTGGAAACTGACTGAATGCGGCTCAAACAGTATGTTTCACCAGCTGACACTGTAAAGTCTCACCAAATCTCTATATTATCAGGTTTTTTGTTCCTCGTATTCATGGCAGGAAACATGATTTAGAAGAAAAGGTATAAAACAGACACAGTCACAGAGAATTTGGTCGCCCCGTCTGTTACATTTTCCTTAATGCACTACAGGTGTGTTCAGAACGTTGGACTGGATCATGTTTTTCTGAGAAGGATCAACCTCTGTCTCAGAGGCTTTAGCTGCAGCTTATGTCAGATTAGCTAGAACTGATTCAATGCACATGAAAGAGAAACACAAAGAGCTTTTCTTACACTATCTCTGAGGACTTTCCCTAGATGTTCCCTTTTTGTCCTTTGCTTCACATTTGCGAGGTCTGGTTCTGAAATGGAGCCTTTGTTCCATCGAGTAGCAGCAGGATTGACGCCCTCATGCCATGTTTGTGTGTCTACAATCCAGCTACAAATGCACAGATGTTCAGAATCACATCTGTGTAGTTATTGTGCATTTTCTTTCCTCATCCGTCAGATGTTTCTGCTGAGATCAGCGCTAGTCACGGCTGCTGCTATGTAGGTTTTCTCCAGCCAAGCTCAGAAAGCTAACAGCTGATGTCAATGAGGAAAAGAATAGAAATGTCCCATAAAAATCTCATAAAAACATTTTGGCAGTCTCTTCCTGACTAAATTACACAGTCATATCAGAATACTATGACCCCCTTAAACATGCATCTGTTTGCAGGCCCAAACGTAACAGCGCCCACTTGTTGGAGTCATTGTTCTCCTCTGGCATCAGTGGCCCATGGGGCACCACTGTTATGCCATTGGCAGTAAAAGAGGTCCATTCTCAGTACACCTTCACTACAGCAGCTCTACAACATCCCACAAAGTTGACTTGTGAAAATACATGACTGTGAAATAACTAGCATCCCATGCTGTGTTCACGAGGATAACTGAGGACATTAATGTCTCACTGCAGCAGCAAGTGAAAGATGGATATGGCTGGACAGGCGCCGGCCTCTACTCCGACAGCTGCATAGAAATGAACACCCGTCTACCTGCACCATCAGTCTTTTTTACACAGACTGAGGTATTTAATCCACATTTCATCACCAGATCTTAATTTGCATTAAAGTTCTTACATATAGTACACATAAATATAAACATTCAAACATTCGTTGACTTGAGTGGTGATAC
>BRDA01090948.1:0-10570 GCA_036984385.1 Crenuchus spilurus
ATTATAGAGTAATTCAGTTACTAACTAAGTTACTTTTTTTAACAAGTAGTGAGTAACTATAACTAATTACTTTTTAAAAGTAACGTTCCCAACACAAAGTTAAAGAGCACAAAGATAAAAAGCACAAAGTTAGTTTGCTAGTGCACTGATGTTCCTGGTGAATTGGCTGTGACCATTTACAGCATCAGTGTATTGGACAGCAGGGCTGAATTAATAAATGGTAGTTGAGTTATATTCACTGATGAATTGGACTCCCTGCTGGTTTGGCACAGAATATCACCAACTTTAAAATGGGTTTTACAGCCTTGACTCCAGTTGTATTTCACAGCTTTTGCTGACATTGTAATCAGTGGGTTTTGTTAGTTTTTACAGTGCAGTATCCACAGCACAGCAATGGGGCATTGGAATCCATACAGGACATCTGAGAATCCTGCTGAAATTGTACATTCTACGTTTTCAGCTGACATTTGTGTTCATGGATATACACTAATATATATATTTTTTTCTCAGTTACATACTCAGAATGTTTACAATTGAAATGAAACACTTTACCTTTATTCATTTTTTTAAAGATTGAGACTTGAATTTATTTACATGACTCTGTAATTATGTAATTATGCTTAAATATTACAGCCTAATGACTATAAACTCTGGACTTCTAAAGGATTCATACACTCTTATCTCAGCAGAAGTGTGAAAAACCCTGTTTAGAGGAAAATGATTCTCCTGGAAATCGGAGCTGCTAAATGTGCACACTATGCTAAGCTAACCTGCGCATAGGCATCAGGACCTCATTTAAAGTGTGAATGCATGTGATACGTTAATTAGGGAGAGCATTGCTCCTGCAGAATAGTTTCTGAAGTAAACATTAATTATGTAGAGGGGTAGTTGTTGTTAAACCACTGAAGTCTTTCTGCCCACCATCATTCTTTTTTGCAGTCTTTAAGATTATTAGTTTGGTGAGAAGGAAGTGATTAGCATGTATATTTGTAGTGCATGAAGACGAGCAGATTCATATTCTGTGCTAGATGTAGAAGGTGGTGTGTAAACCTACCCTAACACAATGTAACCTTACATTGAGTGTGTATACATGCACTTAATAATTAAATCATAATTGGATTTCAGCAGTTGTCAGATTATTTATGTGTGCATGTAAACAGCATAATTTCCTAGATGGTTTAATGGCCTAGAAATCAGATAAAGAGAACTGGATTTGAGTTCAGTAATCAGGGTTTTCAGTATGAGCAGTTTGTTAGCACTCACAAGATGACAAAAGATGTTTGGACAAAAGATGTTCATTTTCTAGATGGTAGAAAACATGTAAACAGACATTTTTAAGACTATAAAATGGTCAAATGTTATACATCAAATAACACTGATAAAATGGTTATTAAAAAATTAATAAATAAGCTTTCAGAAAAAGCTGATCTCCATCTTTGCACCAAAATATAGAAAGTTGTAAGAACAGCAGTATTACATTATATATATATATAAACAAAAATCTATATTTGTCAATAAAGAGGGTCTGTTTACAAAAATTTGCAGTATGTAAAAATTTTATCGCATCCTTTTACTTCTATGAGTTTAGTGACCAATTGCAAAATACAGATCTGATTACTTTATGGCTCAGACCCAGTGTTTCCTGGTCTGATTTCCCAATTGCATGTAAATGTGTTGACTACATTACAGACAAAATCAGATTTTCTGCAGTTATCAGATCATTGAGTTCATGTAAATGTACTCATTCTTTAAATGAACCATGTTTTGCAGTTTGGCTGTTTTCAAAACAAAAAAAAGATTTGGTAGGTCAAATCTAAAAAAAAAGATATAGCAGGTCCAATGAACCAGCAAGAATGCAAGAGAGTTGATCTTTGATAGCTGAAGTGTCTGGTTTCCCTCCGTGCTGTCTTCTTTTAATTCTCTTGTGTACAAGACAAAAATCACAAATTTAAACAGTTTTTGGTATGACGTAAATATCTCTATGAGAGAGAGAGAGAGAGAGAGAGAGAGATGCTGTTGGTGAATAATTCTGGATTCATTTGTCAATATCTGCTTAGCAGCTGCTGCTTGTGTTCACTCACATTTGTAATGCCTGTGTTTCATTGATGGACCAAATCGGTTCTAGAGTTTTCCTTCGTCTGCATTCTTATTCTTTCTGTTTTTTTCATGGGTTGCGTTGTTTCAGGACTCTAGAGAATACGGCTGCAGCTGATTTGTGATTTCTGGAGTCTGGCCAAGGAGTGGCAGCTTTAAATTCTTGTCGCCTCTGGGCTGTCAAGGACCTTATTAGTGGGATTTGAGATGCTACAAGCTGAGACAGAAGAGAAACTGAAGTAGTGCAATGCGTCTAATGAGATTCCTTGTTATAGTTGAAAAGCTAATATTTACCTAGAGTGTCCTCCCTTGAAGGGTAATGAAATTGACGTGTTGTCAGTGTTGTTTTAAAGAACCATGGTGTACTCCTTGTTGTGACTTATTTCATGTTTCTCTAGATTGTAAAATGACCAGCCAAATATGAGCAAAGTCAAATGGTAGGCAGGCGTGGCTTCTCACACCATTACTGATGAACTAAGTGACCCTGAGTTTAGTGTTTCCCCAGGGCTGCATTTTGTCAGCTGTCATTAAGAATGCATAAGCTCAGGTCTTAATGTGTCCAATCACATTGAAGTGACCTTAGTCACAGTCCTAGTCTAAGCAATTAGTAGAGGTCAACCTTTTCCGCTAAAGGGCAGATCAGTGGTCAGCTGGAGAATGTGTCTATTTAGTAGACCTTTAGTCTGTTGAAATACCTTTTGTTATTAACATTGAAGTAATGGTTTGCTGCAAAATCACATTTACACATTCAGATTGATGTCGTTGTAGTCCCCAAAAGTAGTTGATTAGGTAGGATGTTTTAAGTAAAAATGTAGCACCTTTTGGTTTTAGACTGGAGCTGCAAGGCTAACATTTCTAACAAACAAGAGAACTTAATAGTCACCTAAATAACCAGTCATTTCTGTCAAAAAAACAAAAAAAACATCACCAAAATATCTCCCAACCAGGACAAACCACATCCACTTAAATTAAGGTCTCAATATAAAACTTCACAGCAGGTCTGGTAGAAGAACCTTCATATTCGTGACAGTCATCAGTGCTAAAACTGATTCTAGATTAGCACTTCTTGTCTGTAGGTTGTTGTCTAAGATGGGTGATGAAAACATTGAGCTATGCAGGTTCATGCTCACGCTTTGAGCTATAAACCATATCAGCTAGTCATTGAGACCTCAAGTAAGATGTGCTTTGAACTGGTAGAATGTGGTTGAACTGGCAGTATTTGGATTTTTATGGAAATGACTGGACAACTATTGAGTTCTCTTGTTTGTTAGTAGTGTTAGCTCCACTTCTAAATTAAAAGAGCAAAGATATGTTTTAACTGACTGAAAACAGCTGAGTCAAACGCAGAGAAGGTGATTTGTCTTGCACACAGTTTTTGTTATAGTTCTCGAAATACTTTTTACATTCTCTTAGCAATCAGCAAATATATGCTCTGATGACTTTAAAGACAAAGAGAAGGCTTCAGTACAGGCCACGGGACTGTAAAATGGGTGATTGTCAATGCCTATTAAGGATGGGCCTGGATGCCACCCAGGACTTGGTAATGCATCATTTTGCAGGATTTCAGTTATGTTTCATTCATTGTCTCTCGAAATGAAATATACTTTGGGTTTTAACCATATTAAGAAGATTGAAGCCCATGATTTAGTGGTGGTGATGTTTGCAAGCTAGCTCTGTGCTGTTACAGCCCTGTTACTGTACTGGGCTGAGTGATTATCCAGTTACTGGATGTTTACTCTACTTCTCCTACAAGCCATGTTAGTTCTACACTTTTTCAAACACATGAGTGTGAGCCGGTACAAATTTGGAGCAGATTTGAACACAACACTAGCTTACATTGCTTTGTGCAGCTGTGAGTGAGGTTTGCATTGCCCTCTAGCAGTCGGATGAGGAACTGCAGTGTCATGTAATTTTTGTGCAACGCTGCAGCAACTCACAAAATAAGAATGATCTGAGCAGCTTTCAGGTTTGACTAAATAATCAACTGAACACATATTTGAGGTGAAAATCAGTCAATACCAATATATACTGATTGATTCTTCCATCCGTGGTGTTTTCTTATATATGAATGAGAGATAATGTAGGTCAATAGTGTTGACTTTTTACACTTACTACTTTCTACAAAATCACCTACTCTGCCTGTAAATGAAAAATTGTGTAAATAATAATCCTTTATTATCCGTTATAATAAAGTTCTGCATTGTAATATTGTCACAATAAAAGGTTCTTATCCTTAGACACATGGACCACGTGTGTGTTTCATGCTTCTGTAAGACTACGCAGCCTTTGATCATGACCTGTTTTTAGCCAGTAGATAATGGAAATCTTGATCTCCTGCTTGCTAATGCATGAGGATGTGTTACACTTTTAGAGATGTTTTGAGCTGGCAGTGTTACAGCCAACACTTGAACACAATTGTGGAGGGGAAACCAAACCTTGACTTCTCCTGTTGAAGTGGTGTCTGAATGTGTGTGTTTATGTTGACCTCTGAGTGACCATGCTGTCCCTCCAACTGGCATTTGTGAGCTATTTTCAGTAGTTATTTAGAAACATGGAACTGATATAGCGGCTTGATTTTCAATTGGAGGTAAACTGTGATGAAGAAGATGAAGAGGACACTGCTACCTGGTGAGATAAAATGAACCATTAGCACTGGATATACACTGAAGCAAAGCTGTTGGAACGCCCCACATCATGAAATTGGATATTTGATATGGACACAGAGTATGCCACAACAAATCTCAGATTACAGAATTCTTTTGCAACAAATTTAATGGTAAAAAAAAAAAATCCCAACCGTGTAACCCTAGATGGTATATCCTCTCATATGTCACCTAGCATATTGAGACCCCATTGTGTCATATGAAGCCTGTGTTTCACTGCAAGGTTACAGATACTGCCAACACCTCTGACTCATTATATTAAGTCTGTAGTTTTAACTGAGTGGCATTAATGATTATCTGTATATGTGGGTGTCAGACAGTGCGTTCGTCAGCTGTCATTTGGTCAGTATTAGGAGGACACTGCGGATCTGCTGCCCTCTCTTAGAGTACAGATTTCTTGCTAACTGATAGTAGTGTAAATCACTGCAGGAGATGTCATCATCCTCAGTATTCTTCAGGAAAGACAAGTGATGGCCTGTTGTTGGAGGACTAGAAAATAAATGCTTCTTTTGAAACTTAATGTTCTTCTAGAAGCTTAACTTAAAAACAGTAATCAGTTTTGAATCCCAGTCATGCTGTTTGTCAGTCTGGGCCCACAGAGAGAAAAATTGGCAGTGCTCTCTCTGGGTGGGTAGATGGCGCTCTCACTCCCTATCACTCACACATTGCAATGTCCGCTGGCTCAGGCGTCTACTGATTGGTCCATTCGAAACGGGAGACCCTGAACTTTCCTCCGAGCATGTTGGTTCCCCAGGGACGGTGTATCAAGTGGTAGTTCGAAAAGAGGTGGTGTCTGTATTGCACACAACGGAGAAGGCGTGTGCTTGTCTTCACCCTCCTAGAGTCAGGGACAGTGCAAAGTGATTGGGAGAGCCACTACTGGGTTGGGTTAATTGGTGACTACTACATTGGGAAAGAGAGAAAATTGGAAAAAAACAAAACAAAAAAAAAGTTATCAGTGAATGAACCACCTACTTCCTTTCCCTATGAATTTAAAAATCCATAATTAGTGATTAAAGCATAATAAAGCAAAGCAAATATCCCCTTCATTTGCAAATGAGGTGTTGACTTGTTTTCAGCTGATAATCTCTATACAATATAATCCAGCTATTGAAATGTTTTAAATTTACCATAAAAAAGAGAATTATAGCAAATTTGTTGAACCTTACAGATGTATTAGCATGAACATAGATTTGTGTCTAATCTTGTATTATTTATAGTCTTTTATTAAGAATATATCTCATCAAGCCAACTAAAAAGCAGCCCTATAATACTGCACACAGATTAAGAATTCACTCTTAAATGTTAAGTACATTTAATTAAATGTGTAAATCAATATACCTACATTTAATATCAGAGATGAGGGTCAGTATTCAGTGTGGGTTTCATATTAAAGTTGAGAAGCAAAGCTTCTGCATTTTCTTCCATTAGCTTGTTCCTCAGAGATATAACCAGTCTAATGGAAAATTCAATACAGAGCAAGATGATCTCTCTCTCTCTCTTTATTCTGTTTCTTTTATGCAAGTGGCAGGTCGCACTTCCTGTCAAGGGATATTTACCAAAATAGAGATCCTGTGATACTCAATTTTAATCAAATAATTTGTCAACAAGATCAGATGAAGATCCTTCATACACTCTAGTATGGTCACATTCTCCAATTGTAAGTGTCTCTACTGTGTTGTCACCAAACAACCAAGTTTACCAGAGCACTCAGTTAACCTGTTTTGACTTGATCAAAAGTGAAGTATAGCACAATTGTATGGCCAGGGATTTAGAGCTAAAAAAATCCCTAAACTTCATATGGCACCCTCTCAAATAACTGTGGCACAAAGCACAGCTGCATATACTACATATATATCTGTTATACAATCCTTTAATCTCTGTAATGTTATTGTATACACCAGTAATAAAAAAAAAAATAAAGGTTTTAATGTCTGAATGGTATGAATATATTTTATTTCTGAGATTTAAAAAAATGTTGTGTAATATCTCATGTCATCACTTTCATCAGTAAACCTTCAGAATAGTATTTTTATTAGTAATTTTATGAATCAGTTTTGTTTAGCCACACCCTGCGCTGGTGTAATTCCCTTTTTTGCCATTTTGTATTTATACGGAGATTCAGAGAAACATACAAAGTAGCACAGTGTTAGAAAACAGTAGAGGGGATTAGGATTATTTTTGTTAATGTCCAACGTCCAACTAATGTTAGGAATAATATGAACTTGAGCTTTTATCTTCTTTTATCTTTATAAAGAGAATTCTGCATTCCACCTTATGACACAGGGTTTGGGAAAATTGGCCATAGCACCTGACTAACTGCTGGTGAATAAGACTTCAGCTTCATCATTTGGTTTTTCAGTCGAAAGCAGAGTTATTCTGCTGTTATTTTGTGTCGTCTTTGATGGATATAGTTAATGGTTAGTTTTTGTGTGACTTGAGTTGGTATTAGACTGATATAATGCTGATATAACAGCTGAGAGAGGCAGCAGCAGATGGCCGAGAGAGGTTGAGTTAGTGAAAGGAGGCAGAGAGAGTGACATTAGTGAGAACAAAGCAGTGCCTTGTTTACCTTAAATCCTGTTGTTCATCTGACAGGTTTTAAAAATGCTTACCTGATGACTAACCACTGAGGTATTTTGACCAAAATATGTGAGACATTTCATTTAGACCTTCAGGCAACTTGTTAACTTGTGGAGAAGGGGGTATAATATGGGACCTCTTATTTATTGATTGCTTCATCACAACTTTAAAAGTAAAAATAAAATGCATCTCTGGTATTATGGAACACTATGAAAACTGTGTCTTCTATATATTTTAAAAATATTTTTTGAAGATTGCACACCTGTAATGTGGTGTTACTAATTTCTATTTTAAAAGTTATTTTAGATATTAGCAGTATAATAATTCTTGTTAACAGGTCGATGTACTAAAAATTCTCACCATTGACATTGATGTCTGTATTTGTTGTTCGTTATATTGACTGAATTTTTTTATCCTGAACATTTGATTAGCATCTAATATGGGCACACTCTGTGTGTCTAATAATTTCATTAGCATCTGAATGCTGTCCATTTGATCTCTGTCCCTGTAGTATGTCTTTTTTTAGCCATCTCTGTGTCTGCGTGTTTCATTAAATGTTGTATTGTTTTTTTTTCAGGTGGGGAGCGTAGCTGTGGAGTACATGAACTCATCTGCATTAGAAAAGGTAAATGGACAGCCACTCAACTTGTGCTTTTGCTTTAAACTCTGAACTTGCCCTTAGCTGTAGATGTGAGATGAGTTTTGAGTTGTTGTTTACAGTGAGAAAGCAAAGTCTAAAGTAAAGTCTGCATCTTTGGACAACTTTCACCTAAAGCATCCAAATGCACAAACAATTACTGGGAGTAGTATGTTGTATTTCTGAATCCTGTATTGTCTGTGTTTACTGCCGTTTACTGTTATTGATTTCTCTGTAGCTGTATTATCTCTATAGAAGGGCTGGTGATATCTGTTCTATGCATTGAATGTTCCATTTAAACAATTGCAAGGATTTTAGTTGCAGATAATGCACTACAGCAGGGGTGGCCAACCCCGGTCCTGGAGAGCCGCATTCCTGCACAGTTTGGTGATGTCACTGCTCTGACACTACAATTAAACCTGCTAATTGCCTGCTGAGTTGAATCAGGTGTGTTTGATCAGGGAGATCACCAAACTGGGCAGGAATGCAGCTCTCCAGGACCAGGGTTGGCCACCCCAGCACTACAGTGAAGCAGTTAAACGAGGCTTGTTATGGTTTATCTTTAAAGAAACATGCAGGTGATCTCTGTTTTTATTTAATTACACATTGGTCTGAAAAAGTTTGGGCACCCCTGATAATTGTCATGATTTTCCTTTATAAATCTTTGGTTGTTTGGATCAGCAATTTCAGTTAAATATATCATATAGCAGACAAACACAGTGATATTTAAGATTTGAAATGAAGTTTATAGGATTTACAGAAAGTGTGCAATAATTATTGAAACAAAATTAGGCAGGGGCATAAATTTGGGCACCCTTGTTTTTTTTATTGATTTGAATACCTTTAGCCCTAATTACTGGAACACAAAATTTGTTTTGTAAGCTCATTGACCTTTGACCTACATACACAGGTGAATCGAGTTATGAGAAAGGGTTATTAAGGTGGCCAATTGCAAGTTTTTCTCCTCTTTACATCTTCTCTGAAGAGTGGCAACATGGGAGCCTCAAAACAACTCTCAAGTGACCTGAAAACAAAGACTGGTTAAGGGGAAGGATAGAAAAAGCTATCTCAGAGATTTCAGCTGTCAGTTTCCACTGTGAGGACCATAGTGAGGAAATGGAAGACCACAGGCACAGTTCTAGTTAAGGCCCGAAGTGGCAGGCCAAGAAACATCTCAGATAGGCAGCAAAGAATGGTAAGAACAGTCATAGTCAACCCACAAACCAGCTCCAAAGACCTACAACATCATCTTACTGCAGGTGGTGTCACTGTGCACTATTCAGCGCACTTTGCACAAGGAGAGGCTGCGCACACACCACAGAGTCACTTGAGTTACGCTAAAGCACATTTGGACAAGCCAGCTTCATTTTGGAATAAGGTACTGTGGACTGATTAAATTAAAACTGAGTTATTTGGACATAACAAGGCTTGGTATGCATGGTGGAAAAAGAGCACAGCACTCCAAGACAAACACTTGCTACCCACAGTCAGATTTGGTGGTGGTTCCATCATGTTGTGGGGCTGTGTGGCCAGTGCAGGTACTGGGAATCTTGTTAAAGTTGAGGGTTGCATGGATTCTAGTCAATATCAGCAGATTCCTGAGAACAATGTTCTAGAATCAGTGACAAAGTTGAAGTTGCACCGGGGCTGGATACTTCAACAAGACAACGACCCTAAACACTGCTCAAAATCTCTGCTAATGCAGAGAAATGAGTGCAACGTTCTGGAATGGCCATCTCAGTCCCCAGACCTGAATATTATTGAAAATCTGTGGTGTGATTTAAAGTCCAAAATACCTTCAACCAGAATCCAGACTCTCACTGGAAGCTATAGGAAGCGTTTAGAGGCTGTTATTTCTGTAAAATGAGGATCTACTAAATATTGATGTAATTTTTCTGTTGAGGTGCCCAAATTTATGCACCTGCCTAATCATATTTTCAAATGTGTTTGTCTGCTATATGATATTTTTAACTGAAATTGCTGATCTGAACAACCAATAAATGAAAATCATGAGAATTATCAGGGCTGCCCAAACTTTTTCATACCACTGTACAGTCGTACCCCTACTTACAAGCATCCCTACTAACGAGTATTCCAGGTAACGAGTCGAGATCTCAGAATATTTTTGTTCCAGGTAACGAATAAAATTCCAAGTAACAAGTAGCGTAAATTTGTTCAAGTATGCCAACCGCTAGGGGCGCTGCGGTCGTAGGATCCCCTGGATGCTACCATAGAAGAAGAGGTCAGTCATTAACTTTAACCGCTGTCCAGTAAAAGTGAAAGTGACACAAAGACAGCAAAAGGTAGTGAACAAGAAAGTTAGATACATTTTACTTTTACTTTTCATATGATAAGTGTAACCATGTCATACACATACGCCCGTCCTCCTGTCCTCCTTAGCCGCCAGCCTACACGAGCACCGTCGTCGTCACGTTTATGTTGTCACGTTAATGAAAATTACTTGCCTGGATTCTACTCTAGTTTTGCTTGTATTATTGAACTATTATCAGTCCTGTGTTCAGACTAGGGCCCAAGTGATATTAAAACTGTCACTGTGCAGTCAAAGCAAATAACCTGTTGGCAAGAACAGATG